>JAFMSR010000006.1:10196055-10416055 GCA_022818135.1 Saxidomus purpurata | reverse complement strand
CAGTACATTTTCTAATAGATCATTACCTTTATAATTTCTACCAATATAAAAAGGCGAAGAATCCGGTGGTAGATACACAAAACAAAGTATGAAATCGCTACAAGTCAATGACAACTGTTTGTTAATTTTAAAGAACATTGCAAATTCACAATCAATAATTATATGCGACTATGTCATTCTCGTTTTATAAAAACAATCAAACCTGACATAGCTCTTCCATTAACATTCCTTCTTACAGCTGGACGGAACATTGAAGCGTAACCTTTTAGTTGTAAAGATATATCTGCTTCATTTTCTATCCATGTTTCTAAAAAACAAAATATGTCAAATCTAGATAAGTAACTAATAGTTTCACTATCAAACACTTTGTTTGACAGACCATCAATATTCCAACAAGCAATGTTTACAACCTTAGAGTTTGGGCCTTGGCCATCATGCTATATACCATTAGAAAATGTTTCATCTGAAGAAGCTTCATTACTTAGTGGCAATGAGCTCTCAACAATCATGACTTCTTGACTTTCAGTATTTTCCTTTAGAATACGTCTCTTGGCTTTCCTCACGACTCGTTCTAGCACGTTGTTTCCAATTCTACCTTTTTCTACATCTTGATTCTCCACAACATTTAGTTCCTCCCGGTAGTAATATCCCCATTTACCCTGTGATTTAATTTTATTTAACATTACACGCTGATTCTCCGTTACATCGTCTCCAACTAGTGTGCCTTTAGCTCTTAATACCTCTCGACCTTTATATATTCTCTGTTTGTCATCCTCATACCTAAAGGACACAATTGTCAGCGGTTGTCTACCATCCTTTATGTCACCGATAACACACTTGATATCATCATGTACCCACTTAACTTCCGGACTAGCTACTTTAAGAACGTTATCGATTACCACTGATTTAAGACACTTTTCTTCATCATTCTTCTCAAATGGCATGTTGAAAATATTTATATGTGATTTAATGGAATCACGCTCTAATTCCTCTACTCTCTTCTCAAGGTCTTCAATTTTGCCGCTATTCAATTTCATATCTCCATGAAGATGGTTCACATCCAGTTGTAAATTTTCTTTAATGTCTCGAATTTCGGTCAATTTACAGAATTTATATCTGCTTTAATGTTCTGTTGGTCAAATTTGATTGAACTGATTTCTGTTTTAGACGATTCAAACTGATCTTTTAAGATTTTGATTTCATGTTTCATATCGCTCATTTCCAACAACACCACCTTAATTTCTTCTCTTACATTACTTCACTATTTTTAATAGCGTCAATCAGATGGCGCTCACTTTCATCTAGCAAAGGACTAGGGTTGGATTCAATTTCGCCGCCTAGTAACAACATTAATCCCGCCTTTCGTCTAAATAACACGGAACAGTCAGATATCAACGATGGATTCATTGTAGACCAATGGTATGAGCCCAAAAATAGATTCAGATTTCTTTGCACTGGTGGATTCCCATTAATCATACAGCAGAATAAATGGCTATTCGTAGATTCTGTGATATGTGTTCTCCATATTGTAAGGGTGCCTTGTACAAGCGACACTGTTACAATGGCGTATATCATGCAAACGAAAGTGCGCAGGTGAATATCTGATCCTTTTACGAAACGCTCATATTTAGTGGCCTTTGTCATACGATTTTTGCCCTTATAACTAGTGTAAAAACTGGCTGTAAAAGCTCCGATACGATGTCGGTAGGTAACAACATCAATGCCCATCGTGAAAACTATATGCTGAATTAGGATGTCCAATACTAGCTTCCGTAGAAATAATAAATCAAACTGACCGTCTTTTCACTGTTCTTTTGTGTATACTGTGTTCACAACAAGACAATGGGCGCTGGTTAGTAAGGACATTAAGAGACCAGTATTTTGAAACCAAACTTAGTATTTTTTAGAAGAGACGGTTTGAATAGGAGACCATTTTTCATCTTCCCAAGGGGTGTTTAATACTAAGAAAAACAGTAACATCTTACCTTTACTGAACTGTTTTAGCTTAAAATGTGTTTATTCGTTTAATATCTTTAAAGTTCCTTGCTAACTGAAGTATGTGTAAAAGTAGCTGTAATGATTTTTTTTTGCATTTTAAACAGTTTTTTATATGCTTCATATTGACAACACTGTCATTTTTGCATAAAAAGCTCCCGCTCCGATACGATGTCGGTAGGTAACAGCATCAATGCCCATCGTGAAAACTATATGCTGAATTAGGATGTCCAATACTAGCTTCCGTAGAAATAATAAATCAAACTGACCGTCTTTTTCCTGTTCTTTTGTGTATACTGTGTTCACAACAAGACAATGGGCGCTGGTTAGTAGAGACTTAAGAGACCAGTATTTTGAAACCAAACTTAGTATTTTTTAGAAGAGACGGTTTGAATAGGAGACCATTTTTCATCTTCCCAAGGGGTGTTTAATACTAAGAAAAACATTAACATCTTACCTTTACTGAACTCTTTTCGCTTAAAATGTGTTTATTCGTTTAATATCTTTAAAGTTCCTTGCTAACTGTAGTATGTGTAAAAGAAGCTGTAATGTTTTTTTGCATTTTAAACAGTTTTTTATATGCTTCATATTGACAACACTGTCATTTTTGCATAAAAAGCTCCCGTAGGCTGTGCAAGCCATCCACACCCGTATATATATTTACCTGCGTTTGATGTAAATTGTTCTAGTAATGTTCGACTGGTCTTAGTATAAAGCAGACATTTTTGGTACTGTTTAAAGATTTTTTGTTCAATTTCCGCTATTCAAAATAATCTTCGATCGTGCCATATCAAATTTTCAGTTACGCAAGTTACGCCTTCGCAGTCCATAATAAGGTTTGAGTATAAAAATCTTTTCACAAAACTCACCAAACTTTGTTATGTTTAGAAAGTATGTAAATATAACATTGTTCTTTTCAGTCTCTGAACAAAAACAGCAAGACAACAGATGTAGCTCCTGATTAAAATATAGAAGATCAATAAATGTATTAAAATATTTTACCTATCATACATTTTTAGTTTTACCCCTTGTAATAAAATGTTTTGTTGCATTTTATACACTTTTTCCTGCTTGGGATATTTGATGTTAGTCTTAAAAAATATCTTATGATCTTATATGTGATGTGATAAGAAGTTATGCCCTCTATGACTATACAAACAATGTCATAAAACTGAAATAAATAAACCTTTTTAAAATCTGTGACATAGTAACTGTCATAATAACAATAAAATGTTTTGGTGTTGGGGATTGTCACTAGCTATTTTTGTTAAACAAATTAATGGCATTTAAGAAATGTTATTGAACTTAGTGAAGTATAATTTTGTTGTAGTTAAGAACATGATATTTTGTTTTCTTTTTTAGGAAAGTTCAAAATACATTGGTTTATACTTTTTAAATAATAATAAAGATATAAACCACAAGATGCTTTCAGCTAAACTCTGGCAATATCCCAAGTTTGGCAATTTCTGCAACTTCGCCGATTCCTTTGATTATTTCGTTTATTATAAGAAACTTTTCGTAATATTGGTATTTGCGACTGTATATACGATATTGAAAGGTAGAAATGATGTTTAACTGTGAGGGCGGTAGCTGGAACTAATAAAACCGTACGAAACCGCTATATGGTCGCAAATGCCAAATCAATTAATTTTTCACCCTATTCTAACGCACTACATACGTCAATTAAAGATCGTTCAGTTTATCGAACCGTATATTTAACAGTCACAAATTTAAATGACGTAACCAATCAGATACTGTGTTACAACTGTAATGTGTAATGCGTAAGAATCTTCTTTCGCGAAGTTTGAATCCGGGAAAAGTCTGTCTGCTATCAAATCGCGACATTTTCGCCGCGTCAAAAGAAACTAATTAACAATAATACACCTGGACATAAGTAAGTGCATATATCTAACAGTGTTACATTATCTTATTGCAGGAAACCTGTGTCACTGTGCACTGTAAGGAACCAAAAATGCACGTTAACGGGGCATGTGTTAACTTTGCGAGGAAGGTTGGCGGCGTAATCTACAGGGTGTCACTAATGTTCATTCCCCTTTTTGATATCGATGATATCTCCGCCACAGTTAAAGCTATAGAAAAATAATCTACAGACAAGATAGCATCGTCGAAATTACATGACTCAGTCTACAGTTTCAGTACGCACGTAAAGTTTGAACAGATCAACGATATTAGCATGTCATCTGCGCAAGTAGAATTCTTTGTTGTCTATTTTGAATTTTACTCATTTTGGTACGAACATATCCAAATGGCATCCATAGATAATCTGTTATCAATGCACGAAACTTTCGCGCATATGGATTCATTGCCTGGTTCAGAAAGTCATTTTGTTGTTAGACTTGATGTATTTGACTTCATTAAAGGAGACGGGAAGTTACGAAAGGCAAAATTAATCCAAAGAGACTATTCATGCAAGTGTAACATATCACTGGTTAATGTGGCAGAAACCTTCTATCCTGTTACTTACGAACCGAAAAATCCGGACGACAAGATAATCATTCGTGATGTAACAATGGCCGACAATTGTCTTTTAATGACATTAAATGCGTCATTTTATGATGTAAGGCACCATCCTTGGGGAATTTGGATCGAGAGGCTGTCTGTTGCATTGAACAGAAGTGAGTTCTGGCGGTACTGTGGTGACAGCTCCGCTGAGGTTTGCATATGTACCAGTACCTTTAACAAGATTACTATGCGCACCTTTAGCGAGGCCGCATCATTCAAAAGTTTCCCAGTTTTAATTAATATGCTTTCTGGTTTGGTATTGATATTTGTTTTAAGACGGTGATTTTACACACTTAACTCTTTCTTAAGACGACAGCGTAACATTAAGTGTACATTGTATATTTAAATCAATTACAAATATTTCATGGATACAGATGTGTACAGTTACATATAACGACTAGTCTAATAAAAAAGTCAAACTGTCTTACTTCACTTGTTATTTCTTCATCAAACTGTAAACAAAACTCGAGAGTTCATGTCTCCGATATAATGTAGAGCGTCAAATGTTTATATCGAGGGCTGAGCGCAAAATGGTTGTAACCATGTAATTTCTTTATAGCGTTACAACCGTTTTGTGTTCAGTCAACAAGATATGCTTGTAAACAATCAATCATTTGCATCACAGAACATTTTATCTCTTGAAAGTCGTCAAAGTAGCTACTTGATATCTAATTTTAGAGAACTAACTTTAAATTCGGAAAGAAATTGGACAAGCTGAAGTGGAAATGAATTGACTTAAAGATTATTATAGTTATTCGTAGACGGGATGTTACCCGGTAGCCTATAAATGAATAAGATTAATTTTATAGTATTCTAGCCGAAGGCTGCTTATATTCTAAACAAAAATATTTCAAAATTAACAGTCACAAACTTGCAAATTACAAATACTAAGTATAAACTGTACTGTCCAAAGTAAATACACACTTCCCCTAATACCGTCACTGTTCATATTATACAAGCAGCGAATAGGTATAGAAAAAGAAGAAGGACGATTGATGCGGAATAAATCTGATCTGAAAAGATCCCAGAGTTTAACAACACAAAAATTTGGAAAAAAACAATCTGCTGTCAGTACTGTGAACATAGACCGCCACTTTTCCAACAGCTGAACGAAGTTAGTATTGTGCCAAACATCAATACCTATCGCACGTAATGTATATATTGTAATGTCAAAAGACCTCCTTGGGTAAGTCATGTAAACCGCTGACTCAAGATGTCAAGGTTCTATGTCCGAATTTCGACGAAAACATTAATTTAAGCCTCATATTTTTCATAAAAGAGCAATATACAAAAGGAAAAGTGAATACAATCCACGCAAATCTCTCAAATGCTTGAATGTTTATTGCAGCTAGATTAATGCCAATACCGCATAATTTTTGCCAGTAAGAAAAAAAATCAAATAAATTTCACAAACTTTATTTTGAAATTCTTTTTCGCATTATGTGATTATCTATAGTGTTGCAATTCAGTGTTTATGTAACCGCATCTATTTAAGTGTAATTCGTATTTCATACCATATTTAAGTGAAATATATACATGTCTGTCCGTAGCATTTAAAATGATTTTCGTTGAATACACATTTTGTATGTTCCATATGTTGTCTTTTTCTATGTCCTCTTCAAAGCACGGCAAAAGAACGGCCTAGGTCTTATAACAACGCTGATTTCAAAGTTCTCCGACAATCTTGGATTACACGACCTGTGTTTATCTTCTGGAAACTCGAAATTCCAACGTTTCAGTAAATTGCTTATGAACAGAAAATACCGAGTTTTTGCAAACTTTTCTCCTGGGCACTGACGCAGACCAAGGCCGAATGGCATCAAACTGCAATTAAAATGGCTACAGTCATTCTTTGAAATAATAAAACTCTGTTTTTCATAAAAGGTTGACTTTCTGTAATTTTGATTTTGCGATCGTATGTGCACTGTTTATTGGTCACACCGACGGCGTTTCCATTAATCCGAATATATAGTCGTAGATGTCAAAATGACTACAGCTTTAACTCTCCGCTCTGTGCTAAAATGGAATAACTTACAATTAAATTAAATTTGATTTTCAGATCGTATTTGTGCCTAATTAAAAGTCGCAACTTTTAAAAATTACAGAAAAAACAAACTTTATTTCAGTGGAATTCATAATAATATATTATACGTTTTGCGAAGTTTGTGTTCAGGAGGCAGCAACTGTCCATCTTCGTCCAAAAATCGCTCGGGTCGAAATGTCCATGGATCTCCCCATATCTCTTTGTTGTGATGTAAAAACCATGCATTTCCAATCACCTGAGAACACACAGTATGCACTGATTATAACTTAAATGCTACCGTAACATTTCTGAATACTTAAGAACACACAGCATGCATATATCATAACTTAAGTATTATCTTAGAATTTCTGAATACCACTTAGATGTAAAATAAAGTCTCATTTGACATTCTATGAAAGTTGTCGATAAAAGTTTGCACCATGTCAATAGCAGTTATACTGTGTATCAATGATAACTTATTCATCAAAAATAGCATGCCAGTCATATGGGAATGAACAAATCGTAGACAACTAAACAGAGAATATCAATGAAATCAGCAATTAAACTGGATGACTTTATCTTTCAAAGCATAAAGATCTTCAATTTTACTATAAGTATACAATATCAGTCAGGTATAGAAAGTTAGAACATACGAGAGCGGATTTGCCCTCTCTCATCCAAGCCCATAAGCCTTCCTTTACATTTTAAGTTTACCGTGCTATTTTGTGGAACGTCGTATCCCTCAAACTCCACGTGTTTCCTGCACAGATGAGGAAGCAAAAGGGGCACAACGGTTAAGTACCGGAAAACTTCCATTTCAAAAGCCTTGAAGAATGTGCATTTATTTCTGTCACTATATGACGGTTGTCTGTGACCTATCTCTCTGTCCAGCTCCTCCTGTATCTTCCTTTGATAGTGTGGAAAGTTAAGCAATATCAACATTGAGTTGGAAAGCGTTGACCATGTGGTTGTAATCCCTTAAATAAAATAGCACTTGCAGATAATGGTTAAATATATTTCAATATATAGGACGAGTGCTTTACTAAAGCTAATGTTTCCCTCGAGAGCCACAATGAAAATATTAAGAAAGACGTTTAATACTGATTTGTGATAATAGAAAAAATGCAACTCACCAAAGTAATGACTAAAATGTACATGTGTATAACAACTGTTTTTCAATTTCGAACAAATATGTGTTACTGCGCGATGTATAGAAGTTTAATCAAATGCATAAAAAATATAAAACTAAGTTCATGAAGTCAGAATACAATACAACATTCGTTAAGAGAGCAACGTGCTTTTGTATTACTGCCTCTTGGCTTTCAAGCTTCATCAACAATACATCGATTGGGTAAACCATTTGCATATGGGCTTTATTTTTTATATATATACCACCGTCTATAAGGTCTATAATTTGAGCAATAATTCTTTCATCAGAGAAGAAAACCTCGGACCCAGATTCGAGTTGTTTTCTCTGTTCCTCAACAAACAAGTCAACGATACCACGAACGTGACCAGGAACAAACGTGTCCTGAAAATAAAAACAAACGGTTATATGACGCAATTGCGTCATATCTAAATTCTTCTTCTCGGTCTACAAGGATTTTTCAAACGCAACTAAGGCACATTTAAAACATTTTAGAACCCATTTTGCCGTTGAGAGTCATCACTTGTGAAATATTGTCCGTTTTAGCGTTGTTCGTCGTATAATAAACAAAGATCTGAAGTGGTGATGCGCAGTTATACACCACGAAGGCCGAGGTGACACGATTACTTAATGTTTTCTCGAAATGAAAGCATGTCCTGACTTCTTATATCACGATTGCATGGTAACTTAAAATTTATCCAATATTACAGTACAATAATTTCAAGTTAACTGCTTACCTTAATAGCATAAAAGTATCTCTGCACAAGTTTGGAGTTTGTATGTTTAGCCTTTCTGTACTCGTCACCATATTTTCCAGGCAGGAAACGCAGAAATGGAAATATCGACATTATAAAACTGACATACGAGTTCAAGAAAAAGTCTTCCGCGTGTATTTCGTCCTTGAATATATTGATATCTTCGTCATCATCTGATATCGGCTCTCCACTAAGCTAAAATAGAGGTAAATATTTTCCAAGGCAGGGTCAGACTGACCTTAATCGTACTGCGATATCGCCTACCAATGCAAAGTAAGAATTCAAAACAGGGTTTCTGAGTACTCTAGACCACACCGAACAAGGTTTATAAATGATACATACTTGTAACAACGGTGACTAAGTAAGTCAGAAGACAGACAAACATTTGCTCGACAGGCGCACATACAGAGACAGGCACACACTCGCTCCCATTCCCGAACAAACACATACAAGTTAGTGATATATTATATGTATTATTATATTTTATATAGTTTCATTCATCTTTATTTACATATAACCAAATTTAATGTTACAGACAAAATGTAATTTATTGATATCTGACCGATATCCACCGATAAGACACTGTATAAAGTAATAACATTTTTATTGTTTAAGCATAATAGGAGTCAATTTAGAAAATAAAATTAGAATCGAAAGGGTATAAAATACTAGATGGTTTAAGACATTTCAATAGATAAAACCAACAAATCCCCCCCCCCCCCCCGTGTCTTAATAATTGTATGAATTGTATGGAGCCACCTTGGTGCAGTGGTAGCGAGTAGTATAGGCGTCTCTTTGGCGTCACGACTGCGCATACGCGAGAATGACGTCACCGCAGGTGCGCGGCGGCCATGTTGAATGACATAAATGATTAAATCTAATTTTAGATATGACAAGTTTAGACACGTTGTGAGATAGACGCCTTACAGTTAAGTGTCTGTTGATTTAAAGAAGTATGTTTAACAATATCCTATTTATATGTCAAAATGAATCCCTTTACTTCCTACTTTTATTAAACTGTTTTCATGCACCACACTTATTTCTTTTATAATTGTCTCTTGTCCATCTTTACTTGTTACTTTAATGCTACAGTCTTTAAAACTGTGTTTTCCCTTTCCATCATAAAGCAAAAATTTCAGAACATCCCAGAGCATTGCATTTATAACTTGAATCATTTTTTATTTTCAAGTAACAGAGTATAAACACTTTTAAGTCTTTAACAAGAGGGAACAAGATGTTACAAGACCATACACGAATTTAACCTTTTATGGTCCACCGCGATTTATACATCAATATTGTTTGACTTAAAATCCTATTAAGATAGTGTAAAAGTGTCCACTGCGATTTATACGTTAATATTGGTTGACTTGAGATCGTATTTAAGATAGTGTTCAAAGATGACATTAGACCTATGCGGGCGTATTAAACTCGGTAAAACTTAACGAATTTTAGAAAAAGGTATTATAAAGCACAATATCTGTTTTATATATTTATGTCATTTATACAGTTATATACAAGTATAATACATGAAAATGCGCAAAGTTTCATCAACCTTTCAGTGAAGTATATAACATTTGATTTTATATGACAGTTAAATGAAATACAAATGTAGCAGCATTTAAACCTTGAAATTAGTATTTTACTCCTAGTGCAACCGTTTACACTTTTTGAGATAGGGTCGTAAACAGATATGGCGATAACCTTTATTTACACCCCTGATTCTCGTTTCAATTTTTAGCCGTTCTCGAGTTATGACGTAACAGCGATTTTTAAACTTTTTTAAAAACTCCCTTTTTAGCATGTAAAATAGGTACCTTTGGAAAGATCTTGTCGAGCAGATTCAGAAAATGTCTACTTTTACAGGTCTTTGATGGTTTTTGACGAAGATATCGGCGTTAAAAGATATTTGTGACGTCACCTTTTGGCGCTAAATTTGAATTTGAGGACTAAAATTTTGAAAATACTATATCTTCCTTATTTATAAACCGATTTTAAATGATCTTGGCAAAGAGTATTATTGACATATCGTCTCAAAAAGAACTTGAGGTCAGTCATGCGTGAAATACGTCAAAAAATAAGCATACCCGATCATCTTGCTATCCAAAATGGTAATGAACGAATACCCGATTGAAGTAACGATATAAAAGAGTAAAATCAACTTTTTGATTGGTCAAGATTTTGATTAGCTCACAGTCCTACATGTTGACAACAATAGTTGGCTAAGGAAGGAGACCACGCCTCCTTCTCTTTTGCCGCCGCCGCCACCCCCACCGCCGCCCCTACCCCCACCGCCGCCGCCGCCGCCACCGCCACAACCGCCGCCACCACAACCGCCGCCATCGCCACCGCCGCCGCCGCCTTTTCTGCGACAAGTTTTGGTTAGAAAGCGTAAGTATGACAAACATAATGTAAGAACCTATCAGTATCTTTTTATCATAACAAGGTTGTTTGCATTTCGAGAACAAATGAAACAGTGTCCTATTTGTCAACAGTCATTCTCTAGGGGTGACGTTATGCTGAGACATCAACGTAATTTACATGGGAGTGACAAAGACATGGGGGTTACTCACCATCATTGGAAATATCGAAAACGTCAAGCAAGATGACATTTCAACATCCGTTTTCTATGGTCGTTTCAGGACCTAGTGGTAGTGGAAAAACTGAATGGACCAGAAAACTACTCTTTTCAAATCTCGTACATCCTCTACCTCAAGGTATCATATGGTGTTTTGGGCAATGGCAACCTCTGTACGATGAACTTCAGCGTAAAATACCCGGGATCGAATTTGTGCAAGGTATCCCTGATCACTTAAAAAGTTCAGAGTACATTAACGTCAGTAAAAGGAACCTTTTGGTTTTTGACGATTTGATGACCGAAGCTATATGCGATCCAAGAATTGCCGATCTATTTACCAAGGGCAGTCACCACAGAAACATATCTATCGTATATCTCACTCAAAATTTGTTTCCTCAAGGAAAGGCCTGCAGAGATATCGCTTTAAATACGCAGTATCTGGTGTTGTTTAATAATCCTATTGACAGACAGCAAGTAGCAACATTGGCAAGACGAATTTACCCCTCGTCCAGTAACATTTTTATGAAACGGTTTGAACAAGCGACATCACGTCAACATGGTTATATGGTAATAGACCTGAAATCAAGCACACCGGAACAAGACCGTTTACGCGATAACATTTTTGACGGAAACAATCCGAAAAAGAGAAAACTAACAGAGAGTGAATTTGAACCAGAAAACTACTTTAGTGGCAAGAAAACTGGTCTGACAGGAATGAAATAAAGGATAGTGATGGTAGTGATAGTGATGACAGTGAGTATGATGATAATGGTGGTGACGATGATAATTATGATGATACGAATTCAATGAATGAAAGTAATAACAGTCTCTCTCTAGCAAATCGAGCTTTGTTCACGGGACCTCCAGGTAAACGTATAAAAGAGGACCTCAAAGAAGAGCGCACACGTAGTGACATTTGGGATAAGCGTTTTCAGGAACCGCTCAGACAATCACATATGGAGCAGTTTAAAGCTAAAGTCAACAGCTATATAAATGAAGGACAAACTTTCCAAGAAGCTTATCATCGCACTGCTAATGAAGAATTGCCTCAATTAAGAAAGAAACTGAGACAAAATTATGCCCGATTTTTAATTGATTTTTACGAGTTGCAAGACGATCCTACACAGCAACAGATTCTTCAGTCGGCTATGAAACTAAGACATCAACACGACATGAGTGTCACAGAATCTATTCGACAAGCCGTTAAACTAAGAAAAGACCTGTTTAATAAATTATGGCCCAATCATGAAAACAAGGAAGAGTATCCAACAGCGGATAACAATGAAGGTGATAACGATCAAGAATCGGATGGTGAATAAACATGGTAAGAAGGATCGACGTTCCTTAACTTTCAAAACGCAAATATGGGTTCCATAGAAGTGTACGATGATAAACAGCAAAAATGGGTACCCTATGTACCGGACCCGGAGAAATGGTATCAGCATCTTAAAGATTTAAAAGTCGGTTACGTAACAGCGGATCATATGGGACGATATGTCGTGGGTAGTGGTAATAAATACAGAAAACTAAAAGAAATGGAAGCTCAGCAACAGGAAAAACCCATTGTAAATTTAGTGACCCCCGTTGCCCAAGCAGTAGCAATCGCAAAGTCCGAGGTAAAACGTCTACAAAAGAAAAATTCATCATATTATGAAGGCACTGATGCGGAAAGTGGTTATAATGCGGCTAAACAACAGCGTAAGAAATTTCCTACAGAAAACAAACAGATTATCGACTGGAGCAAGTACAAATATTAAACAATGAACAATTATCAACTGGCCGCTATTCTCCTTGGATATCCAGTAACCGTATGTGCCTCTGATCAAGTCAAAGTTAAAAAAGGACAATTTGTTATTGCAAACACAGACACTAGCCAAGGACCCGGTAAACATTAGGTGGCTTTTATTTCCCAAAGCGTGGACCTTACGAATATTTTGACTCAGTAGGAAACAGACCGGAAAGCTACGGCGTAGGATTTGAAAATATACTCGCCAAGAAATATCTAATGTACTCTGGACAAATACAACAAGCTACGTCTAACGTGTGTGGACTGTATTTTGCGTATTATGTCATCAAAAGATCTCGAGGAAAAACCATGAAGGACATTATAAAGGAATTCAATCCGTGACAAAAGAAGCGGAATGATCATTCAATTGTGTATAAAATGATGAGACTGCTTAAAAAAAGGACACCGATATAACAGATACTAAACGTATAATTATGTCAGGGCATTGTTTTAAATCATGGTTATTATGTGAATAAAATGTAAGCTGCTATGTATAGTTTTTTGTCTATTTATATACTGTCCTATTTCCTACCTTACGTCCTTTTTTCACCTCCTCCTTTTATGGAGGAGGTGGCGGTGGCGGCGGCGGCGGTGGTGGCGGTGGCGGCGGCGGCGGCGGCGGTGGGGTAGGGGCGGCGGCTGTGGTGGCGGCGGCGGCAAAAGAGAAGGAGGAGTTGTCTCCTTCCTTAGCCAACTATTGTTGTCAAAATGTAGGACTGTGGGCTAATCAAAATCTTTAAAACTGACCAATCAAAAAGTTGATTTTACTCTTTTATATCGTTACTTCAATCGGGTATTCGTTCATTACCATTTTGGATAGCAAGATGATCGGGTATGCTTATTTTTTGACGTATTTCACGCATGACTGACCTCAAGTTCTTTTTGAGACGATATGTCAATAATACTCTTTGCCAAGATCATTTAAAATCGGTTTATAAATAAGGAAGATATAGTATTTTCAAAATTTTAGTCCTCAAATTCAAATTTAGCACCAAAAGGTGACGTCACAAATATCTTTTAACGCCGATATCTTCGTCAAAAACCATCAAAGACCTGTAAAAGTAGACATTTTCTGAATCTGCTGGACAAGATCTTTCCAAAGGTACCTATTTTACATGCTTAAAAGGGAGTTTTAAAAAAAAAGTTTAAAAATCGCTGTTACGTCATAACTCGAGAACGGCTAAAAATTGAAACGAGAATCAGGGGTGTAAATAAAAAGTTTTCACCATATCTGTTTATGACCCTATCTCAAAAAGTTTAAGCGTAAACGGTGTCACTAGGAGTAAAATACTAATTTCAAGGTTTAAATGTTGTTAAATGTTATTTTATTTAATGCTAATATAAAATCAAATGTTACATACTTCATTATTAAGTTTATAAAATTGTGTGCATTTTCATGTATTATACTTGCATATAGCTGTTAACATGGGAAAAATATTTTAAAAAATACATCAATATTATTTTAACATGTGTTCATAATGTATCCATGTTCAACAGACTATAAAAACCAATTTAGATAATGGACCTTTTATCTGAGAAGATCCCTAACTTTGCCCTTTTCACTTTAAAGCGTAAATGAATTCAGCAGGTGGTAATTAGGGAATTTTCCAAATGATTTAGTACATATATTTCTGTCCATGGGGCTATAGGCATTCACATTAAATTCTTCACAGTATACACAACTTTAAACTTCAATATCTCTAAAACGGTACAAGATAGACCTATTAAACATAGTATTTTAAAATCATGAAAAAAATATATGTCCGATGGTACCCACGCTAAGGCGATAAATTTTAATTAAAAAACAATCCGATAAAAGGCAATAACTTAAAACGGTTGTACTGTAAAGCACTTTAAAGAGATTAACTTTTGGCAGCTCAGTAAGGTATTGTTAAACGTCCTGTACTATGTAAACGCACGTCATATGATTATATTCTCAACGTGTTTAAACACTTTAAAAATAAATTCGAGCATTTATGACTAGTTCTTTTATCATCAGAGGCATTTAGTTTTGGACACCATAAAAGGTTTTTACCAGTTCTATCTGTTTATGGCCATATCTCAAAAAGTGTAAACGGTTGCACTAAGAACAAAATACTAATACTGCTACATTTGTATTTCATTTAACTCTCATATAAAATTAAATGTTATATGCTTCACCGAAAGATTAATAAAATCTTGCGCATTTTCATGTTTCATACGTGTATATAACTGCATAAATGACATAACTATATAAAAACAGATATTGTACTTATACCTTTCTCTAAAATTCGTTAAGTTTTACCGAGTTAAATACGCCCGCATAGTACTAATGTCATCTTTTTACACTATCTTAAATACGATCTCAAGTCAACCAATATTAACGTATAAATCGCAGTGGACACTTTTGCACTATCTTAATAGGATCAAACAATACGAATGTGTAGTGTTTGAGTTTAAAAAAATGTTTATTTTTTGCAACGCTATCCAGGTATTAAATATAGGTCAGTGATTAACATAACTTAACCTAGACATGGGGTTAAATAAATCTTAAACCGAAAAGGAAGTTTTTAAAGTTTTTAGAATCGGCTAAAACAGCACTTAACACACAAAAATTACACATTTAGTAATAATTTTAAACGAACACCGATACAGTAAAAAGTTTACCGCTGAAAGGAATCTGATGTGATGATTTTTGGTGAAATGCAATGGCTTTTGAATTGTTCTGTATTGTTTAGGGCTTCTAAGTTTATATGTACTCTTCGGAAAATCCAAAAGATTAGGGAAGAAAGTAGAAGGACCTGAAGGTTTACCGATTTTTGGATCCATTTTTGAAATCGTCGATGAAAACATCCACCTAAAATTTAATGATTACGCTCAACAGTATGGAGAAATATTTCAAGTGAAAATGCTTTTTGATAACTTTGTTGTCTTAAACAGTGAAAAACTTATACGAAAAGCTTTTGGAGACGAACAATTTAAACAAGTATTTAGTGATAGACCACGGGTGTTTTACGGGGAACACTTCGCATGTAAAAGCCAGGGGCTAAGCTTTGTGGAACACGGTCCGGGGCATGTTCACAAAACAACGAGAAAATTCGTATTGCAAGCGCTACATGCCTATGGCAGTGGTCTTAAGGAATTGGAAAATAACGTCTTGATAGAAATGACGAACCTTATTCAAAGAATAGAGAACAAACAAGGAGAAGAGTTTGAATGTGTAGCAATGTTTCAAAGGTCGTTTGCAAACGTTATTTCATTAGTAGTAAGTAGTTTACAGATTATTTATGTCAGAAATAAAATATGTATGAACAAATCGCGTATAAATGGATCTGATAGATTGTGTTAAACGGTCGACTGCTTTCACAGATGTCTATACGTTAAACTTATTTGATACCACACAACTTAACATACATTATCATTATTTTGAGTTCACACGATACGCCGGGGTTACACATAGTGTAATTTCCCCGGGGAATCTGTTACAAAATTCAGTTTGAAATTAAGGGATAATAAGTTGATATGCTTCACAAAATTCAGTTCATTTTATGATAATGACAATGATCACCAAAAATCTATCAAAGCTAGTTATACTGTGTCATGTACTGTCACTTTTAAAATCGCGGGGTCAACGCGAAACTATTCTAAGTGTATATAGAAATAGAAGCAGATAGGATAGTTACGCATTGAGCCCTCGAAATGGTTTCATACAATTATTGATTTAATTTATACTAATTTATTTCATCTCGATTGCGAAGCAACTTCTTACATTTTATATTAATCGTTCTCGATACTCACGACATATGGAATCAACCTCGATGAGAGAGAGAGGCAATGTCGAATTATCTGTGTCTTGCCTAAGGTCACTACCAACACTTGGGCACTGGTGGGGATAGAACTCGGGACATCCTGGGACGAACGCGCTACCACTGCACCAAGGTGGCTCCATACAATTCATACAATTATTAAGACACGGGGGGAAATTTGTTGGTTTTATCTATTGAAATGTCTTAAACCATCTAGTATTTTTACCCTTTCGATTCTAATTTTATATTCTAAATTGACTCCTATTATGCTTAAACAATAAAAATGTTATTACTTTATACAGTGTCTTATCGGTGGATATCGGTCAGATATAAATAATTTACATTTTGTCTGTAACATTAAATTTGGTTATATGTAAATAAAGATGAATGAAACTATATAAAATATAATAATACATATAATACCGGTATATCACTAACTTGTATGTGTTTGTTCGGGAATGGGTGCGTGTGTGTGCCTGTCTCTGTATGTGCGCCTGTCGAGCAAATGTTTGTCTGTCATTCTGACTTACTTAGTCACCGTTGTTACAAGTATGTATCATATATAAACCTTGTTCCTGTGTGGTCTAGAGTACTCAGAAACCCTGTTTTGAATTCTTACTTTGCATTGGTAGGCGATATCGCAGTACGATTAAGGTCAGTCTGACCCTGCCTTGGAAAATATTTACCTCTATTTTAGCTTAGTGGAGAGCCGATATCAGATGATGACGAAGATATCAATATATTCAAGGACGAAATACACGCGGAAGACTTTTTCTTGAACTCGTATGTCAATTTTATAATGTCGATATTTCCATTTCTGCGTTTCCTGCCTGGAAAATATGGTGACGAGTACAGAAAGGCTAAACATACAAACTCCAAACTTGTGCAGAGATACTTTTATTATGCTATTAAGGTAAGCAGTTAACTTGAAATTATTGTACTGTACTATTGGATAAATTTTAAGTTGCTATGCAATCGTGATATAAGAAGTCAGGACATGCTTGACAGATATGATTGAACATAAACAAAAATGTCAGATTTTCAATTTTTATCTTGGATAGTCAGAAAGGATTTGTACACATTTCCTCTATCTTGAGTGACAATAAAACCGTTGTTGAAATACATACATTTTGTTTATATCAATCGAAATGTTTATTATTCTAGTAGTATAAATCTAGGATCAATGTCTTTCTTAAATCCATGACGGCCACTTTCAACGCTTATATCTCTTTAAAGTTATGATGCGACGTTACATAAGATTTCATATAAAATGTTTGTTAGTGGCCGAGTGATTAGAGCCATTGACTAAAATTTGGAGCATTTCTAAAGCTATTTTTCTATTTCAAATCAAGCATGCCGAATGTGATATATTTCTTCAAGATACACATTGTTTTACACAGCTTCTATTGGATATCGCTACGTCGGCTGCTACGAGGACAAACCAGAAAGAATTTTAGAGGGAAGTTATTTCGGAGGTAATATGACCGTAGAGAAATGTGTATAAAAATGCACTGACGAGGATGACTACTACGCAGGAGTGGAGGTATACAAACATTGGTTTAACAGTTTCATATGGTGTTCCATAAGTGATATCGTAATATCAGAGTGTCGTATAAAACGTTATTAGACTGACAGTCAACGACTCCTGTGATATCAATATTTGTGACTGATCAATGCATTACGATATCACGACGCTGATACTACTGATATCACCATCTTGCCATTGTATACTTTTGATATCGTGATCTAAAGTATGGTGACAACAAGAAGTGGTATTCTATAGTAGAGTGATACCAGTATTATATCTTCACAGTAAACGTGAATAATTTTTTCTAATCTTTATTATTTAACATCATAAGATACATGACCAATAGTCTTCGCGTATTACTATATGGAGATCCTGTCAAACATTTACTGAACTGTGTACAAAATCATAGCTCCTAAATTCGTCGCCTAGTCCAAAATCACTTTAAAATCTGTGTACTTGTTTGTAAGAATTCGTAGAGGTTATTATACGGGAGAGGTGTGCCTTAAGGCGATATTGGCACACTTGGTGAGATATTGGCCCGAGGGCTTTAGCTCGAGGGCAAATTTGAACTAAGTATGCCAATATCGCCTTAAGGCACACCTATCTAATTAACTTTTTATTGCATCTGTTGAGCATCGGTTTTGCTGAAAATGGGAAAAGATAAGACAAGTAGATACAAAACGCACATTCCTGCAATACTCGTTCTATTTCATAAAAATGAATACCTTTGCATGAATAAATTATTCATACTATCAACAAAAGCATACGTGTCAGTTTCAGCATTTCGCTGCTCAGTAAGCCCATCTAAATTCTAAATTAATAAACGTTGAGATAGAGACTTCTGCGTCCTCTCGGAGGCCATTTTCCGTTACGTCTACGTTGTCAATTACGTCAACGTTATCACGTGCTGACGGTCGAGCGTTGCTGCACAGTTGACCGGAAATAGCCTCGATATAAATTTTCTGGCACTTTAGCAAGTGTGCCGATATCAATTATCGGCACTCTATGTCAGGTGATCGTTTTATCGGCCAATATCATTGAAAATCAAGGCAAATTTGATACAATAACACCCTTAACTCCATCTTCTTCTGATGTGGAAAGTAATGCCCAAATCCTGCAATGACTAATTAGGTGTGATAAACAGTTTTGATTGACTGATGGTTGACGCGTTCTGTATCTTGCACTATCCCTCGAAACCTAAAATAACTAAAACTCTTCTGGGGGCGTTGGTCATATGGATTATCTGGTACCAGCGATAAAACTCTAAAATACATACATACTGAACATAGTCAAGTAAAAGACACAGATAATAAAGTGGTTAATAATTGCTCCTGTTGAAAACATATACATGTAATTAAGTTTGATGAAGCTATATACATTTTTCCTGTTCAGACTGTAACTCTGTTAAACATTGAAGGATTTTAAAACAAATTGACACAAATTTTCAGCACAAGGAGATAAAGGTCAGGGTAACAAACTGTGAGACACCAACTCGGGGGCATTTGTCTCTTACAAGTGACAGGTTTTGTTAATATTTACAGAAAAATAAATAAAAGCATTCTCTAATTTTGCGTTTCTTTGAAGACATTGTTCTCAAAGGACGTTCCAGTTTCCAGTTTAGATACTATAACTAATTTCTATTTTCTGTGCAGTGCGTTTTTACAACTGTTTATTTCATACGTATCGCTGATTGTTTACTATATGCTGCACATATTTTTATTGTGACATTATTTTCCAACGTTCTTTAACAGTTTCCTCGTGAATTTGTTCCGTTGTCATGATCCCTATTATGATCTGCAGTTTATACTTGACATCAGACTATTCAGTGCTCCGTGTGTATAATTACTGTTTCACTGTAATTTTCATTCTATTATGAGCAAAAGCGCATATGTACATGTGAACATTTCAACAAATTATTTAGCATTTTTATGTTTATGTGTAATGTGTGCACTTCAACTGTTTTGCTTGTAAGAACTTCTTCCTTGGTCGTATGGTTAGTTAAGGTCTTTGACTAACATTGGTTCAAGCCACGCTACCAACGTTATTCTTTTGGTGAGAAAATTGGTAGTCTGTCGCCGAGGATGCGAATCTAGCACTGAGTCTTCTCATACACGCTTGGGTCCAGTAAAGCGATTCCGTGGCGACAATGTAACTTGTAATCATTTTCTTTGCATATTCAAATAATATTCGAATACCTCATACACACTGAACAGGTTTAGTCAATCAACAATCACATTTAAAACGCCAGTTTTAACTATATCGTTCCTGGTTGTATGTTACACTTTCGTATTTGACATTTTAAGCCGGGACTCCCATTACTTGCGTCATTAGCTCCATTGTTCATTTCTTTAGATATAACTTGGTATTTTTGTATTATTTAATTTTCCTCTTATAAGTTCAAGAATAAATGACAAAATCCTTCCTAAAATAAACAAACCTCTATGATAGGCGGGTCTAATGTCGTAATAGGTTTGGTGCGTGCCCGGCGCATAATTTGAATAATGAAAGCGTAACGAACGACCGCTGCCGGGAACTATTCGCTAGGTTTATAGAGATTCATCCGCGATATGTCGTTCTCCGGAGTCTGGTATATTGTGATATATAACAGACATACAGTGAAAAATTACATTAATTTTTTTGAAGTGTGTTTGTTGAGTGAGTAAACCTGTTCAGTAATTATGCAAAGAAAATGATAACGGGATAACTTTTGGGCCAGAGTCGCTGAACCCAAGCAGCTGTAGTTCTTCTTTAATTACTGGTCCTTCCAAGAAACGATCATTAAGTAAACTATGCACATGTAACTAACGTATATGCTGTTGAAACGGGCTTTTAAGCTGAAGAAAAATGGTACGACCACTTTTATTTTTCTAGTTAAAATGTTTAATGTATGTAGATAGTTTTGAAGAAAGACAGAGATAACTTCGCTGATATAAAGTTTCACCTTTCAATGAGCGTATGTATTTTACACGTGAGTGTACATGCTGACAGTGTTATTAATTACAAAGAGAAAGTGTCATAATTTTCTAATCCACTTGTGTAACTTCTGTTTTTCTATATATGTCTTTCATAATAAAGTGTTTTATTACTACTGTGTTGTTGTTTCATGTTTTTGTAACGCAGTTTTTGGCTACTTGGCGTGTTTTCATGTTTTCACGTTTTCGACTTTTCACCCCGAAATGTCGAAAACACGACATGGCAGATATCAGCCACCATAGTAACAAAACAAACATATACACTATATGAGCACAGAATTATATATTACCCAAATAAACGGCAACATGGGTTGAAATTCCCACTACTTTGCAACCGCTTATTGCACTAAACCCTGTAGTATCTCATTGATTAGATTAAACAAAAACACTTCTAACTTCTAGTAATAAAATAAACCTTGAGCTTTTAGACTGTTCCCAAGTTTTACAATCCAATGCTTTATGTTCAGTCAATGTCCCATGCATCTGTCCCAGATGACAACTTAAATTTGACTGGTTGGTAGTATTAGACTACTAAGGCCTGTTCTGTTTAAGCGCAGTGTCCCACATATGTATTGGGCGGGCAACGGAATACGACCATATGAAGATAGACGGAACAAATATTTGAGCGGAAATGATAGGAAAAAAAACCCCAGCTATACGATTGATACTATTTAATGTGGGGGTAATATTACCAAATGAATATTATGTATCAGAATGATGACACAACTTAACGGAAAACAATGTAGCTCTTTAAACGGATGTTTAAAGCTTACGAGAATACACACTTATTTGATGACAATTCTACAACTATATAAGATGAAACTATTGGTTGAGTCATAACGCAGCAAGTGTTCGCTATCCGTATTGCAATATAAATCCATTAAGGGTGAGAAATAGTTAGACGATACCAGATATATGTACATAATTCTTTCAATCGCCATACTTTCTGAGATAAACTTTGTGCATACAATATTTTATAAATTATTGTTATTTTGAGCCCCTTTTGGTTATACTTATAAATGGTTTTTCGGGCACTGAGCCGTAAATGTAGTTTTAGCTTATTGTAAAACAACGGTAAAATCCAAGGAAAACATAAAGGTCGTGGCTCAAGGGTCATATTCCGACTATAAACTCTACGGCGAGAAGAACTAACAGATATGATACGTGAAAACTACGAAACTTTTGTAATTATACAACATGTAACAGTATTTTTCATAAATTACCCTTTGGTACACTGTAAAAGAATTGCTCCCATACCTGAGCCTCTTTTATGTATATCACTTACACAAATTAACAAGTTTCTTTAAAGACTATCCATCTGAAATGCACCTTCCACTTATATGGATTATATGAAATGTTCGTTGAGTGACTAAACCTGTTCAGTGTGTATACGGGGTTCTCACAGTATGTGAATATGCAAAAAGAAGATTACACGATACATTTTTGGTCCAGAATCGCCCTACTAAACCCAAGCGTCTATGACTATAACAAGTTTCGTTGAATTCTTAACGAAAATAAAAATACAATAAAATGATGACAACACTGAAAAGTTTGTCAATCCAAAAAGATACATTGCAGGCACTTTTACCGTGCACAATACCTCGAAGCACAGGCACGGGATACTCGCAGCTCAACACAAAAAGTTTGCCAAAAATCAAGGAGGAAGTATGTATTCCTGTTGTTCCCGATGAATTCCTAAAGTTGCTCTTTAAACATTTTTTCAAACGATTAATCTGAAAAAGAAACTGTAGGGGTTTGATTTTATAAAATATTGAAGACAATATACATGGTCGTATACACCCCGACATTTCCGCATGTTTTCATAGTGTGACATGTTTTCCATACAGGACATTTGTTACAAAACCGTCCTAGTATACATTACTATAAATGCATCGATGAAACAGCCATTTTGACATTTTACAGGCTATAGAAACATTGAATCCGTATGATATGGCATTGGCACGGCACGGAGTCCTGCGACATAGGTGTGTCAAATTATACCCTAGCTATACAAAGATCATGCGGTAACTTTTGTGAGGCAGATATTTTGTTTGTTCGGCAATACAAAACACGTTTCCTACTTTGCCTGTTTATTAAATCTACAGCCTGAGAGGGTACATTGGATAGTACGTAGTGTTATAATTGTTGTTGGTTTATAACATACCGACTCTAAAACCGATCGACTCCGTGGTCGAGTGGTTAGATTAGCGGACTTGAAATCACTGTAACCTCTCACTATTTGAGGATCATGTGTTCGAGCCCTGCTACAGGCTATGTCTCTTTATGTAGGAAAGTTGGCAATTTCTTCTGGGAACAGGAGTCTAGTAATCGATGGTTAGGTAAACTGTCCGCCAGAAGAATTACTATAAATTTTGTACTGCATTGTATGACTCAATTTTTAGCTATTTAGACAATGGTTATGTTGCATGTTTTCCGTTAATTGTGCACACATCCCTTTCTCTGCATATCAAATCGAAAGTACACGTTATGGATATAAAGCAGCATTTTTTCAATGAAACTACAAGAAATTAAAATACTTACACGAGAAGACGAGACATAAAAACCACAGAAATACAGACGTAACCGTTAACATTGTTAATATTGTTTTAGATTAAATAGAGCGCAGATCTATCATTTATGCCATAGTCTATCCGATCAAATGTACATAGGGCGAGCGACAGTTGTTATTAGAAAAGTAAACACTCTTATACTACACTTTACACACACTCTACTAGCATACAGATTTAAGTTGAAATAATAATGAAAATTGCAAAATTTGTAGTGATTGTTATACGGATTGATTACTATACATACTACATGTACTTTCAGAAGGTTTAGGATTTGTATAAACGGTATCTTTCTTTCAATTGGTAAGTGCATCTTTACTGTATATAACTGTAAATACCGCATCATCATGTTTTCACCGATACAGTATATTAACCTCGTATTCTCTATGTATGTAGGGTCCCTGCCTCAAAATCAAAACAGTAGAATTACAATAAACAGAAAGTTGGTTTTCCTTCCGGTAATATTTAGTTTTAAAATCAAAAGTATTGATAATTGTCTTTTGTACTAATTGCACTTTTGATCTCAAACCATATTTCCGTATATAACCACGTGACAGCTGCACATGATGTATTTATTGCAAAATGATATACATGTTCATAAGAAAGTAGAAGTAAAATGGTTGGGCCACAAGTTCTACCAACATCACTTATGGTGTCTAAACAACATAATGAGTTTTAAGACAAACCTATGGAACGCCTTTACTGTCTTATTATGTTGTATTGTATTATACGCAGTGCATTTTTATGTATACGAGGTACAAATTTCATTTGACATGGTACATGCATATTTAGATGGGGTCACTTTTTTCTGATATGCAGTGCTTTTTCTTTTATATGTGGTGGTTATTTAATAATATGCAGTGCAAAAGTGTGTGTATACAGTAGAACAACCATTATATGTTGTACCAACAACGTTATATGCAGTACAAACAACGTTATATGCTGTCAGTTTTTCGATACATGGGGTGGTTTTTTTATTATTTGCAGTAGTTTTACCTTTATACGTTGTATGTTGATTAATATATGTGGTAGATGTTTAAAATTTCGTTTCAGTGTATAAGTGGTGAAATATTACTTATACTAAGATAATAAACCAATATGTGCGGTGCATATG
This sequence comes from Saxidomus purpurata, assembly GCA_022818135.1. NCBI lineage: Eukaryota > Metazoa > Mollusca > Bivalvia > Venerida > Veneridae > Saxidomus > Saxidomus purpurata. The sequence goes on along the minus strand of JAFMSR010000006.1, from coordinate 10,391,285 downwards.
TCAATATACATGGTGTCAACAACTTTGTATGCAGTAAATTCCTTTTAATTATGTTTGGTCCAAACAACTATATAAGCTGTACATACTGCATTATATGCGGTGCTTTTCCAATTATGATGATGATAGTTAAAGACAGTCTCTAAAAAATACTCTCGGCGGAAATTATCGAGTGAGCTAAGAAAAATTTGCCATGACACCGTACATTCAACATCGAATAGCTGCATGTACGTCTGCGTGGTCACAAAACACATGGATATTTCTACAGTACTGCATATTTGAGATATGGACTTTAATATAGTTTATACAAAACTTTAACCAGAATTTCTTAGTCTAAAAAAATGGCCATGCTTTGCATTATCTGCAAGATAAAGTGAATCTAGCATGTTCATGAGTTGTGGATAATGAAATCCCATCAGAGGGCTGAGATACGTCCAAAAAACGAGGCTCTGCCGAGTTTTTTGCGACGTATCTCAACACGAGGATGGGATTTCCTAATCCACAACTCAATGGACATGGTAGATTTATTTTCTCACCGTTTTAATCGCATTTTCATCGCAGGGACAAGAGTGATTCTTTCTCGTTACATTATTCTATTTTATTCCGTGTATTGCACAGTAATACCTACTTGAGCCGAAGCACTCTCTATCCGCTACACAAAACAATTCAAACATAATTCCCTGTTAAAATCTGCATTGAATAAAAAAGAAACAAACACTGCGAACCAATATTATACAAGAAACAACAGTGTAATCAAATAGCTGTTTCAAATCAATTCTTTAAAACTGTAAACTTCAATTTTACCTATTCGAATTAATGTTTAGATTGACTTTGGAATTGAAGATACCACCGTTAATAGTGTTTGCCTTGACCGTATAGTAAAAACTCGACATATCATATAACGCAAGTGTAAAAACAGGATGGGGATGAAAAAATGAAATCAACTTTTTCTCGAATTTTACTTCAAAACTGCTATAGATGGATAGAAAATGATCTAACTAAGAAAATGAATACCAACAACGCTATGTTTATTTCAAAAATAAAAATTTTACAGTCATTTTTCGATTTTTATGTGATGTGCTGGCTGTTTATAATTTACGTAAAATGAGAGTAAGCGGTCAAGGGTAAGGTTTTCTACCACCGGTAAAAGAGCGGAAATATGTATCTCATAGGTGAGAAAGAGTTAAGTTATTTAAATAGGGTGTGATGGTTTGGAAGCCTTGTTTAAAATTTAATACATTCAGTAGTTATTGAGATACGGATTTCGGTAGCGCGTCTATGCTTGATGACGTGACCGCTATTTATATCTGTCTGCTTACTCGGTATTTTCCGGCTAAGTAATTCCGGAGAATGCCGGAAAGTATGATCATCGTAATGAAAAATGTACCGCATATAATGCTGTATGCACCGTGTATATAGTAGAATGGACCGAACATAATAAAAAAGAAAATGTCGTTTCCGCCATGTATATTGCCAAATGCATTGCGTACAATGTTTTTTATGAACAAATAAATAATAATTCACCACGTATAGAATCAATCGCAAGTACTTCATATATTTAAACATCTATCACACCTATTGAACAACATACAACGTATAAAGGGAAAACTACTGCGTATAATCAAAATACCACCACATGTATCGAAACATTGACTGCATATAATGTCATTTGTACTGCATATAATGTCATTTGTACTGCACATAATGTTGTATGTATTGCACATGACGTTGTTTGCACACCATATAATGGTTATTCTACTGTATATACACATTTTTGCACTGCATATGATTAAATAACCACCATATATAACGGAAAAGGCACTGCATATCATGAAAAATGTACCATGTCAAATTAAATATGTACCTCATATACATGCAAATGTACTGCGTAAAATACAATACAACATAATAAGACAGTAAAGGCGTTCCATACAAACCGTATGCAGTAATATAGCGCCCCCAATAACCCATGTCTTGATTGTATCAAGTTAACCTTTAGTATTCAAACAACAACCAGAGTTTAAATATTGAGTTTACACAAAGGCGGCTGAGCTAATGGTAGACTGGCATTCAGTCCTTAAATTTACTATTTCATTTTATGATTATCTGTCCGTTCATTTCTTACTCAATTAACTCCCTTTGCTGCCAAAACTGAAGATGATCGAGCCCTGTTAGAATAAAAGGCTGAACGTTTTTTGCTTGGAGTTTTGATAAAATATATTAGCATCTAGCCTGTGGCCAGGGTAAGCAAATGGCATCGTATCTCTTTTCCTATGTTTTACATGCGAACTATCACATGAAACTTATTTATTTGCATAATTATATAATTTAGCAAGGACTCTTATGCCGAAAAACCGGTGTAAATGTTTTTTTTTCACAAAGCTGTGGCTAAAATAGAGGTGCCCGAGAAGTAAAATGTCATAAAAGTTAAGTTTTAACGGATCAACCGATTGAACATCCCTGAGCGCAATGTTTTATAATATTAACAATGAAAGACCATTGAAATAATTTCAGTTTAAAAAACTAAATTTTATGATATGAGGGTCTATTAATGTAAATTCATGTCGAAGCTGTCAAAACAAGGGCGGGTAATTTAGCACTAAGAGATGGACACAGTGGTACTCTTTAAAGAAATACAGGTTATTTTTAATACATCCGTCTCTTAAATGTGCATTTAGTGATTAAAATTGTGTCTCTCATGAGACTTTAGATCAGATATAATGCAAAACGGAAGTCTGAATAAGCTATTTTGCAAACAATACAGATCTTGTGCAGGTGTTTACATAATGATATACACAAAATGATATGCATTTTGTGGTATAAATACCTGCACCATCTTCAACAACATAAACTCTATCTTACTTTTAAGATATATTGAAGTATGACAAGGTATTAAATGTCTTATATTATTTGATAATTGCATCATTTGTGGGCAGAATAACATCATGATTTTAAACGTTCATATTTGAGCACAAAGCATCATGCAGTTTGTATGCAAACATAATTAAAATTCTGATCTTCGTACCTGGTTTTATTCTTTGATTTATGTACCGGCTGTCGCTGTCTAGTTTCACGTCTTTGGTACGACGTGCTTCTCTTATTCGAAGCAGGCTTTCTTCTACCAGTTTATCAAGCATTTTTGACACTGATATGTGTTATCATTGAATTCTTTAAGGTCCCAATGATTGAAAATTTTTCTTTTTAACCTTTGAATATTACTCGTCAGCAAATGCAAATTTGATAATTTTTAACGAAAAATACCGAGTGGTTACCTGTCCGTAAGCCGATAAAGTTCTCAAAAAACACACCTGTACGGAAAGTGACGATAATATTTCCGGAAACCTACGAGCGGCAGTTTTGGAATCGCTAGCCTGGAGTGACAGTCATATGCAGTACAATCGTCCCCAATAACAGGTACTCTAACAACAACGAAAGCGATAATTTCATCTTATTAGGCATCTTCAGAGAGTAGAGATGAGGATATTTTGAGCCCGTAACGTATAGAACGAAGTCCGTGTAATGTTATAAAATTATTTGATTAAACAGGAACGTAGAATCAACATACATAACATAAGAACATGGAATTCAAATGAGTACCTACGATTAAAGATGTGCGAATCATCCGTGCTAACAGTTCTATTGTTCTTATTCGCCACAAAGTTATTTCTTAAAAAGGACCGACAGGTTCAAACATAAAAATTATAATTCACTTTGACTGTTAGGTTTTAGGGTCTTTGACTCAATCACATAATTGGTTGATTGGCTCATTAAAATTTGCGAGTCGGTTTGAAAGAAAATTAACATCATTCTTTTCACGTACATTTATTTCTATAATAATTAATCAATGTAATTTAATTCAATTCAATTTTTAATTAATGTTATTACTGTCTATATATTATCATATACTTGATATTAATCAGAAATTAAACAAACTGTTCCTATAAATATTGTTTTCCGTGCGAAACCTGCACACGAAAAGTTGAAAGGTCAAAAATTTCCAGATAAAGGTCGCGTAGTGCTCGAAATTTTAACTTAAAATAAAAACAAAATACAGTAATTTGTTAGAGTGACTACATACTTATAATCATGAAAAATATTGAATGCTTGCTTTATGAATATCTATAGAAGAATGGAAAATAATGACAGTTCACTAAAGAAACAATACACGTAATATCATCGCGCAAAACTACGGGAGTGCGCGCCGCCTGCTTTTTGAAATTGCAATAATGCATAATCTGTTACTTTTGTACAAATAATTTTTATATTGAGACGTGGGAAAAACATTTCATGATAAATTGCAGTAAATTTCAAGAAAATCGATTCAGAATTGTTTGAGTAACCAGCTTAGATGTTTGACATGAGGTTCATAAAAAAATATCAGCACACTTTTTGCAACGCCGAAAATCGGAATATCCTTGTTTAACTCAAAATATTTCGTATCTAATGTCAATTTCGTAAATTAGATTTTACATAGCTATAGAGAAAAACATTTTTTTGTTATGAACTGAAAATTTGAAGAAAATTGAAAAAAAAATGTTGACGCTATCGATTAAATAGTACGATAGAGGTACTTCGATATCGGCCAGTTTGCGTTAGGCGTTCGATTAACTTGATAAGGCGCTTCTACAGGTAAGCTGTCGGAAGAAAATCGATAGCACGACACACATATTACAATGCTTTATTGATTATCGCTAACCGTTGCGTATCCCTGTATATTCTACGTTCCTGATTAAAGTATAAAAATACAGCAGTTATGTCGAGCTTTTTTTATATGCAAATGACACCAACTTCTGTTTCTGTTTGCTTCTATCAAAATGAAATCTATGTTTCATTCTTTAATGTGTAAGAAAAGTACCATGTAAATGTATCGAAACTATCAAAATGTACGCATGCACGTGACTTACAAACTATACAAATATGGACGATATTATTTCCATTGATGATGAAAATGAGAACACAAATGCCCGATCTAATTACAATATCTAAAATGATGAGCTTGATTTTTTATGACACGTTTTCTTGTGGGTAGTTTAAAGAATTAGATTTATATTTGAATTAAGAATGTAAATCATAATAGTTTACACGATTTTGCTGGTTAAAAAACAATTCTGACGCAAATTTATTTGATAACTCATTATAATTAAAATCACGATATCTACCTAAATACGTGTCAAATTTCACTTTAAGAAAAATATTTTATTCGAGTACATAAAATTTGTCATCGGCAACAAAAAAGATATACTTTCTGAACATTTATAGGGTTGCTGGAAACTGTCTTTTGCTGAAGTTGTATATATTTATGTTTTTCAAGATTGAAACTTGAAAACATAAATAATGGTTTCATAATTTTAATTGGGCACTTTGCATGTTAATAAACTATATTGTTGTTGTTTTTGTTGTTTTATATTGTTGTGTAATTATCAATTGCAATTGACCAGTGTGCAATATGCAATGATGTGTGACCAGTTAGATTGCTGGCAGGGGGCCGCCAATTAACAACAAATCATATCGCGTCCTTTGTTGTGACTTATGCCCTTGGGCTAGATTAACTTTAATTCTTTCAATAGTTAGATCTCTTTTTATTATTAACCAGGTTTTCAATTTTGAAAATCCTGGTTATTAGATTGGGGTATGGCGGGCGGATGGGCGGATGGGCGGATGGGCGGATGGGCGGGCGTCAAACGAAATTGTGTCCGCTCTGTAACTCTTCAACCCTTTGAAGAATTTTGATGAAACTTCAGACAAATGTTTACCACATCAAGATGACGTGCAGAACGCATGTTCCGCATGGCTGGCTCCAAGGTCAAGGTCACAGTGACATTAACATTGAAAATCCTGTCCGCTCTGTAACTCTTCAACCCTTTGAAGAATTTTGATGAAACTTCAGACAAATGTTTACCACATCAAGATGACGTGCAGAACGCATGTTCCGCATGGCTGGCTCCAAGGTCAAGGTCACAGTGACATTAACATTGAAAATCCTGTCCGCTCTGTAACTCTTCAACCCTTTGAAGAATTTTGATGAAACTTCAGACAAATGTTTACCACATCAAGATGACGTGCAGAACGCATGTTCCGCATGGCTGGCTCCAAGGTCAAGGTCACAGTGACATTAACATTGAAAATCCTGTCCGCTCTGTAACTCTTCAACCCTTTGAAGAATTTTGATGAAACTTCAGACAAATGTTTACCACATCAAGATGACGTGCAGAACGCATGTTCCGCATGGCTGGCTCCAAGGTCAAGGTCACAGTGACATTAACATTGAAAATCCTGTCCGCTCTGTAACTCTTCAACCCTTTGAAGAATTTTGATGAAACTTCAGACAAATGTTTACCACATCAAGATGACGTGCAGAACGCATGTTCCGCATGGCTGGCTCCAAGGTCAAGGTCACAGTGACATTAACATTGAAAATCCTGTTTACATGATTTTAACTTGATTTGGCAGTCAAAGGTCATATCATCTTTGGAGGTAATTTAAAAAAGATATGATATATTATTTCATGTCTACTTTGTAACTTGAATCAGAACAACATTTTTGAAAACCTGGTTTCGTGGCATTGCCATGTTTCTTGTTTTCCATGGCACATTGTTAAAACGAAACTTTTATGGATTACTGGAGTGTTCCGCACCATGTAAGTTAAACTTCTAGTAGAGTAACTGTTATATTCTATATAGGGCCTTTGTTCTACATTATATTTGTTTTAATGATCTTGAATATAAATGCTAGCTTTTTCATAAAGACTAGATCTTAAAAACCTGTGTCTAAAATAATATCATAATATTCTGTAATAAAATACATTTTGTAACAAAAGTTTCAACCTAACATCCTCGTATATGATGTAATTCGGCATGATTTAAGTTATACAAGTAAAGCTGCACTTGGGAAAATCTAGATTGGAAAAATTTGTAACAAACAAAGTCTTAAACTTATTCCTAAAGAAAATAATCAAATTGAATAGATCGAGATCATTTTACAAAGGTCGAATTTAAAATACATTTTCTGTCTTTTCTTGTCGTGCATGAGCGACTGAGCGGGCTTTCAACGCTTTTTGCTACTCTAGAATTTTGAAACGTTCGTCATACAATCACATGAAGTTCGGACCCTAAAATATATATATTAAACACCCAGGGCCGACCATAAAACATATATAATTCGTATTATATATGCTTGATAGTCGGGCCGGGGTGTTTTATAAGAATGACTTTCTAGGGCCCAAACTTCATGCGACTGCGGTTCGTCCCTATAGACAATATTAATTACGAAAGCACGGGGGTCGCCATTTTTTGGTCACGTGACCGTCCGCCATTACGGTACTGCTACGGTAATCGCAAAACAATTCTCGGCTTCGCACATCCGGGTACTGAAAAAATATTTACATTCGGGATAGGTGATTCCTCGGCTGTCATCGCTGGTCTCTATGCATCTTTAACTTTGAATAATATAATAACCAAGATTAGAAATGAAAGAAGACGACGATTCCAATACCTTGAAACTATCGGATTGTTTTTATAATAATTCTAATTTGTCAAAAGCTTTTTGTTTCGTTTAAAATAAATTTAAACTTGCATACGAGTCAACGGTAAAGTACAAGTTTTCACCTTTTACCGAAATGAAGAAACGAACGCGACCTAATAATTTGATTGGTTAACTGGTCAGTATGACGTCACGGCGAAGCCAAGAATAACTCTGTTACACAAGAAGAAATATTGATAAAACTATTAAGTTTTAACAACGATGGATTCGCCGAGTACAATTCGTAAGTATTTAAGTCGTTAGATTTTGTCAATAATGTTGAAATACGGGAGAAGAACATGCCTGTAAAATGAAATTATTGAAATAGCGTGTAGATTTGTGTACTGTAGTAGCGAGTTCACGGTGTACTCTACGATGTGTTAAAATGCTGCATTGTACGGCGTTGTTGTTTATGTTATAAACTTCTGCAGGTAAGATTTAACTCTGAATAAGGCATTATAAATTACATGCATAACCCTTAGCAATGATTGCTTTAAAAACCAGTTGGATGGCACTGACCGATTGAGCGAGGGTGTAACAATTTTTGTATAGATTTCTACATGTGATCTACGAATCGTGTTATAAATAATTTTGAATAATATATCTAGTCCTGTGTTATAAATTAAAGTTTTTGTTGAAATAGTGTTTATTTAACCCACGGGCCTCTCCCATCTGGAGCAAAACTGAGCTGACAACTTATTTAGAATCTACCTCAGCCTAAATATATGTTTTGAACAGTAGTTCTGAAGGCTTTACTGCACACAGACAGATTAAGAACTCTGAAGAGTGGGTCATCAAAAGATTGTTAAAAATGAGCCGTGTCAAGTGAAAATTACTGTGAATAGACTTGCGATAGTTAGTCATTGAGTCGGCTTCCTGCCTTACCAGTGCTGGTGTCCTATAACTAGTTAACTGTCATGACTACAGTCGGGTTTGAACCCGCAACCTTTGGGGTGAGCAGCATGGCAAATAAAACATTATCCCTATATACTCTTTTTAATATTGAATACACACTAACAGTATAATGTCATACATGTAAATATGTAATATTAACATGTATTCTCTGTTCTTGTTTCAGAACTTCCACCAGATGACAGCGGCTGGGTGAAAAATGATTCTCGACATTGGCCTAAAGTGACATATGAAGACCTTGTTGACTATCTTGTGACATCAAAAGCATATGATGGGAAAGAAATGAAATCTTTTCGTGCACTCTATGGCTACAACTATGTGCAGAATGGTTGGATGGGTGACATTCTTTCAGTTTGTTTGGAAAATGTGCATTACTTAAATGCAACAGTGTCGCCTTCTCAACCAGGTGTTGGAAAGAAAGACTATTCAACATGGATAGCAGTGGGAAATGACTGTTCCATTTTGACTGGATTGTGTTCTTGCCCAGCTGGACAGGCTAGGAGTTGCAGCCACATTGCATCTGTAATCTATGCAGTAACTCTTGCGTGGACACATGGGGTAGGTGGTGCTACATGTACTGATAAACCTGTCGCTTGGGGTAAAGGATCAGCTAAATCACTGACACACGAGAAGTTGACCGACATTGACTTTAACCGGCCAAAGCAAGGGGCTGTCCCTATTATAATAGAGAAGGCTCAATGTAAACCCACGAACAATTTGTCCAAGATTCCCCAGTTTCTAGATCATAGTGATTTGAAGGAATATGTTTTAAAGTGTGAAACCTCTGTGGGAATGCAAGGGAACTATGTTGTACAAAGTTTTGATTGCTCCAGAACGCACTGTGCAAGAAGTGACAAACTTAACTCATACTGTTCATAGTGTTGACAGTTCAAAGCCTGTGCCGTATCCTGCATGTGCCGCTTGCCTACAGTTTTTTTATTCGTGTGTCAATTTCAGTCCGGACAAAATATCAGAAATAAAGCATACAACAATAAATCAGAACAGCCCTTTGTGGATGGACTCGCGCAAATTAAGATTAACATCAAGTCGAGTGAATGCAGTTCCTAAATCAGAGCGTGCAGACCCCAACAGGTTTGTTAACAACCACATTTACACACGTTTCAAGGGATGTGCAGCAACAAGACATGGTCAGAAGTTTGAACCAGTTGCTAGGCAGTGGTTTGAACAGGAAACAGGAGTGAAGGTACAGAAATGTGGGATATGTATCAAGTCAGATGAGCCGTATGTTGCTGCATGTCCAGATGGTATGGTAGATTGCAACACCATTCTTGAAATTAAATGCCCTACAAAGAATTTGGATGAACTTTTGGCATCCGGAAAATATGACGTGATTTTAAAAGATAATGTACCTCATCTAAATCCTAAAGGCAAAAATGGGTATTACTCCCAAGTCCAGATCACTATGTACTGTACTGATACAACTGTATGTAAGCTTGTTGTTTGGACCCAGGACAAGAGCATCATCTTGGATGTTGCCTATGATAAGGACTATGTAAGCGGAATATTGCCACGTGTTCGTCAGTTTTACTTCAAGCACTTGCTGGTGCGATTGGCGGATGAACATCACGCAAAAAGACTGAAACTCTCAAGGGAGTACAAAAGCTTTTGTTCATGAATAGAACATAAAAGAAAAAGGAATATCGGCCTTGATATTTTATTTATACACATGATAGAGTAAAAAACAAATGTACTATCAAGATTCTGTATTTGAATGTGTTTGTATATAAAAGTGTAGATCATGATCAGAGAAAAACAAATGTCCATACTACTGTTTATAAGTGAAATGTTTTTAATCATAACTAAAATCAACCATTCAATTTCACTTTATCAACTGTCTCGTTACCATTACAGTATAGACCATGAAATGTAGACCATGATCAAAAAAGTGTAGATTACAGCAATCACTGTTACATACTGTTTTGAACATAAATACAATTTTTTGTTGCGAAAACATAAAATGTTTGCCTCGTGACTTATTGACACTGCAAAGCTACAATGTAGATCACATTTGAAGTGCCACAGAAAGAGACAACAAAAACATTTTGACCGATATATTATAAATTACATTTACTAGGTTACTTGTTAAAGAAAATTGGGAAAACTTGTGTTCTTAATACATAATATCACTTGGCATATATTATTATGTACATTTATGTATTTTGATACATTAATATCATGTAACTGCAATGTAATAAAATTTGTGTACGCAAGCAAATGTTTTATTTAATTTTGTCAGTATTAGTCTTAGTCACTGACTTTTTATATTAGAGTCCCAAGGTTACTGGTGTAGGCTTATTCTCTCACTCCATTTGTTGCTGCATCCACCCAGAACACACCAAGCGCCTCCCATTTACAAAAATAATATAAATAGTAAGTTAATCGTGTTTTTACACGGAGTTTTGTGTGCTCGTTTACTATAATCAATGTAACGGATCTTTCTCGAGTACTGCAAGTGACGTCACACGGAAACTTTTCCGATATTTTACGGAAATCGCTGAGGATCGTAATACTTGCGTTTCGGTGAAATACCGGCCAATTTGTTTTTGGTGATTTATGTCCCAATAAACACGTTTCTTGTCGAAAATTTCCGCCCAACTGGGTTCAGTGCACTTAATTAACAAATGGCTTACAAAATATTAAAAGGTGAAATTTTGAATCAATGGGACCTTTTATCATAATATAAAACTTATGAATGGTTTAACATACTCAAGAAGAAAGTATTATGTAAACGTTTTCTAATATGTTAAAGAGCAAATACTTACGTAACGTAAATTCCCTGACTGCGACATTATTATATCCAAATACAAAAAAATGTAGCTGCAAAGAGATGTGATCATTTCCAGGATAATAACAACGTGGCTTAAACATGTACACGAATTTTGAGCAATACCGGGTTTTGTTTGCAAACACGATCACTTCTATACGGGTTGTGTGTATTAAGGATTTTCGTTGACTTGCTAGAAAAATGTGGAAATATACTTTTACTTGCTCATAATTCTAGGTTTGATACACGCATGTTTGCAACTACGTGAATTAAGCATGGGTAGCATCATATCTGCCTTTGCTATAACACATGGCCCTTTGAAAAGGAGATTTCTTATTCTTGGGTCGATTGGTTATAATCATTCAGTGCTAGTAAAGGGCTAGCCCAAGGTCTTTGACGCTATTATTCCTATTTCTCATTATAACGTCAAAGACGATCCTTCTGAGAAACCTTACAGGTGTACGGCGCAAACTGCGCCGTGTTCGTTTTCCAAGTTAAACATACTTTTGGGACAAATCATTACTTTATATGACAAGACTGAAGTAAAATCTACTATTTTGCCCAATTAGAACTAAGTGTCTTCTCAACATACCATAAATTCAACCGTTATACAACAACACCCATACAATTTTACAAAATGTGGCCGCCATATTGGAAAACTGCCGAAGTGTTCCGAAACGCGTATTTTGTCATGTGACTCCTCAATGTTGAAGCGCATGTAAACATTAAGCACTTGCGAGAATGAGATTAGCTTCATTTTCGAATATGAAAGTAACGAAATAAAAAGTTTTAGTTGGCTTTTTGGAGCATTTATGGCGGGTAGCTGTTAATTATTGGTGTCAATAGCATTTTAAATGTGTTTTAAGGAAGATGTGGTAGTTTATTATAGAAAATAAAAGGTGCGATATGTTTTATGCAAAGTGATAAAAACGGACCTTATCCTGTTAACTTTGCAAGGCTACAATTCCATAACTAAATATGGTCAACTGACACAATAAAAAGACCATTTTAGTTATGGAAGCCAGAACTAGTAAAGGGCCTTCTGCTGAGTTGTCAGGATAGGTTTTAACTCGCGGCATTTAAGACTTTTATTTTCGAGAAGTTATGAAAATCGTTTAAAACAGCTTTTGCGAGACAACACTCAATACATTAGACAGCTGGTAGAGTATTTTGCCATAAATATGTAGGTAATAAATGCATTATGGAGAAATTGCTTGTTCCATTCTTACAATATTGGAGTTATGAAAAATGAGTCCAGTGTTTGACAGTTTCACTCCGTGTACGTACACGATCACTTTACTTACCCATTCCTAGAAGCGTCATCACTTTTTCATGCTATAGTGACATTATTCTAGAGCACTTACTGAAAAATCTGAGTCGAACACATCCAATTTTTATTCAATTATTCAGTTTCAGATATCAAAAATAGTAAATTGTCAAAATTTTAAAAACTTTCACCGTCTACTTTTTTGTTATTCTCTGAAATGCCAAGATTCACGGAGTAGAAAAATGCCAGATGGCATTGTTAAATGACGTCACGTGACGTCATGTGAATAAAAACGTTACTATGCAATGCAGATAGGCACGATATACGCATGTAACAAATTTCAAACAAATGTGACAATTTTTAATTTTACTAACGAAAGGTACTGATTACCTTAAATGCAAGTGTTATTTTTAAGACTTACCAAGGCAATATGTTATTCTTTGTTTGACTTACATCAAAACGTAGTTATGGCCTTTTCATAACCAAATAATAATGAAAAATATGAGCACAAAAAAGGTCGTAAGTGTCACATCCGACCATTTGACCATTTCTAACTTCCCATGCAGTATCAAAATTAAAAAGTCCTTTTCACTTAAAGAGCATTTTCTATGAAAAGGGGAGCTATCCTACTCGCCCCGGCGTCGGCGTTGGTAACACACCTTGGTTAAGTTTTTCGTACCACCTCACTTTATTTCAAAAGTATTAGAGGTATGACTTTGAAACTTACCATACTTGTTTACCATCATAACCTCCATCTACAGACAAGAGTACATAACTCTGCCAAGGTTTTTGACAGAATTGTGGCCTTTTTTTACTTAGAAAGTGTATTGAGCTTGGTTAAGTTTTTCGTACCACCTCACTTTATTTCAAAACCATTGGAGGTATTGCTTTGAAACTAACCACACTTGTTTACCATCATGACCTACATGAACAGACAAGAGTACATAACTCTGTCAAGGTTTTTGACAGAATTATGCCCCTTTTTTACTTAGAAAATACATTGAATATGGGTAAAATCCACTTATTGTCTTAACCCTTTGAGATATTGCTTTGAAACTTTGAATGCTTGTTTACATCATTACCCCATCTGTAGGCAAGAGAAGGTAACTCTGTCAGGGATTTGTTTTAAAAATTAAGGCCCTTTATCGACTTAGAATCTTGGTTAAGTTTTTCGTACCAGTCCACTTTTTGACTAAACTGTTCGAGATATTACTTTGAAAGTTGGAATACTTGTTTACCATCATGATCCCAAAACATGGGCAGGAGAAGGTAATTCTGTCAAGGATTTTATATGAATTATGGCCCTTTTTGACTTAGAAACTCAGTTAAAATTTCATTCTTGTCCACTTGTTGACTTAACCATTTGATATATTACTTTGAAAGTTGGAGTACTTATGTACCATCATGTGACCTATCTGTAAGTGAGAGAAGATAACTCTGCGAAAATGTTTCTTGATTTGTACTTAGAAATTCCTAGTTAAAGTCTTGCGTGCCCTTAACTGTCAAAGTTTTGTTTTATTGGCAAGCACTAAAAAAGTCGATCGCGCTGTCCTACTGACAGCTCTTGTTATATAATTGTAATGACAAAAACATTTTCTTTTCAGTACAATATCAATAGATCCGAATAATGTATGAAGAAAGCATATCATAGTCTAAGTAAAACGGGTTTTTAAATGGGTAGATAGTTTTTTCATGTTTCCTCAAAATAGCATTTTTGCACTTACAACCTTATTGTTCTAAGGCGTCGATATGTTCACTCGTCATTTTAAAATTTACAAAAGCAACAAGTACAAGGAACAATAAAAAGTTTCAAGAAAAACTGTGATACAAAGTATCACAGAGGGCCCACAAACACTACTGACATGTAAATATTTTGGAAATTGGTGATGGTTGATGTTGAGGCATGGCCCCAAAACTCAGGAACAATTCTGGTTGAACAAGCAAAACCTGACACGACACCACATCTACTGACTGACCTGTAGTATCGAAACTTTACTGTTATCGAATAATATATACAGTATATCCAGGAATACTGTATAGACGGTTCCTGGTATGTCTTACCATTATCCTTATTTGTTTGACATGAATGTTATGATTATTTGCCGTAAAACATTTTAAAATGGTTTAAATTGATGTTAAGTAAATCAGCAGAAAAAAAGTTAAAAAAAAGTATTGGGTTTGGGTGTGATTCGAACTCATTCGCAAAAATAATCATGTACAAATATACAGGTGCAGACGCCTTTACCAATTACATCCACGGAGACAGACTACAATGATCACGGGAAAAAATAAGCTAATACAATATTGTATATTATTAAAAAGGCAATCGAAGATTATTCAGTCTAATGTGCTTCGTTACTTAAATGTCAAAAACTGTATAAGGGGAAAAAGAAATCATATTTCCATTTTTCTCAGCGTAGATGGCGCCTGAAACGTGAAACGCTTTTCTCTATGAAACGAACGACATCTCAATTACAAACGACAACTCTTGCTTTTCCGAAAAAATAGACTGTGTCTACAGTTTTCATCTCAGAAGTACCTCAATTTTTCAATGAAGAGAGACGCATATATTCGATCTAGTGCTCAAGTCTCCATGCATCTTTTACTCACCACGTATTAAATATAGCGGGCCGCTGCCGCTGCTGCGGCCCGCGATAATATAATTACTGTAAACAATTCAAATACAAAAAAAGTTTATTCTACATTTATTAAAGTATTTCAGATTTAAACTACATTTTGTATTACTTTACAAAATATTCAAAACGTTATAAATATATCAATTGTTTATAACCGAATGAGTAGGCAGACATAAGTTTTATATACGAAAGTCTTATTCTTACTCGCTCATATTGAGTCCATGGACCTCCAGGGAAACGTTTATCTGGGGGCCCCCGCTCGCTGATTGGAAAATACACTTTATCTCCCCAAAATGATGAACTATCTTACATGGCTCGCTAGTGGGTGCCTTTATGGACTGGTGTCGGCTCTTTTAGTACGTAATTGGCACATAATGGTATAAAACCCTGTTTTATTAAATTGATTACCGAAAAAGACGTTTAAAAATTGAAACGGAATACAGTATTTGCAAAACTGCATTTGCTTTGCCTATATTGATAGCAATTTCGCTTGAAAACCTCTCGACATTGTTCCAAATTACCTCCCTTTATTGATGAACTTTGCTGTTTTACACTATTTCCCAACTCGTGCCGACATATTTTGTAGCAAGCGTGCTGTTTTTCAATGATATGTGTCCGAAAGTTGTTGATAACACATCAAAATGTTTTCCCGAGCCAGTGTTGGTTTTTTAATAATAAAAATGTTAAAAATAAGCAAATATTTGTGCGATTGTTGCCTTCAGAGTTAAATGGGTCACAATCGGGTAAATTTTACATCTACTGTAGCATTAGAGTATTATTTTCTCAACAATACAGAAACATTGAAAGCACATGCGGTACTGAAGTTATATGCAAATAGCTAGTTAAAAATGATACATTTAGGAAATTTCCTCTGTCATTTGGGCCTAAAGCCCCCTTAATTATTGCCGGTTATTTCCAGCGTATCAAATGCAGCCGTTTAAACGTTGTCTTTTTTGCGAAGTAACAGTGTTTTCTTTCATTTTCGTTCAAAGTTTTTAGCACTTTCATTGTAATGCTTAGCAGACGGGTGAAGGTTAATTTCTTCAAAATTTCTCATTTCCGGGGGTGGGGGGCGCGGATACGAAGTTATGCAGTTTCAAGCACAGTAAATGCTGAATCGGTTAAAGAAATTCTTCTTACATAGTTAACGAGTGTGTCTCTTATAGAAACAGTAGAAAAGTTAGGTGTCATTATGCCATAAACAACGGACTGATATGACGTCAAACATAACGTCATATTGAGCCACATGACGTTACATAAATATCCGCATAGAAACTAAACGTCTTTTGTAATATCTGGTCTGTAAGAATCGAAATAACAACCGTTTCTGTGGCGTTGCTATCGTCTAAGAAACATTTTTTGTCGTTCTGATGCGCAGTTATAAACCACTCAGGCCTCCGTCCTTCGTTCGGTTAATTACTACGCATTAGAATTCAAAATAATTTTTTAACAAAAATGCCTCTTTAATAAAATAACCGCGATTCTTGTATGCAGGACGGCTCCTCTGTGCAATACAATTCCTCTGTGACTACAAGACGATTCGTGTGTGAAATGGACGACAGGGCTATTCCTGTGTGCAGGACAACAGGAAGATTCGTGTGTGCACGACAACTGGACGATTCGTGTGTGCAGGATGACAGGACAATTCCTGTGTGCAGGGCAACAGGACGATCATGTGTGCAGGACGATAGGATGATTCCTGTGTGCAGGACGACATGTCGATTCCTGTGTGCAGGACAAAAAGACGATTCATTTGTGCAGGACAGCAGGACGATTCCTGTGTGCAGGACAACAGGACGATTCGTGTATGCAAGACAACAGGACGATACCTGTGTGCAGGACAACAGGACGATTCAGGTGTGCAGGACAAGAACGACTCGTGTTTGCAGGACAACAGGACGATTCGTGTGTGCTGGACGACAAGACAATACGTGTATGCAAGAATTCATGCGTGCAGGGCAATAGGACGATACGTGTGTACATGATGACAGGACGATTCGTGTTTGCAGGACAACAGGACGATTCAGGTGTGCAAGAAAACAGAACGATTAGTGTGTGCAGTACGACAGGACGATTCGTGTGTGCATTACAACAGGACGATTCCTGTATGCAGGAAAACAGGACGATTCGTGTGTGCAGTACAACAGGAATATTGCTATGTGCAGGGCGACAGGACGACTTCTGTGTGCAGGGCAACAGGACGATTCGTGTGTGCAGGGCATCAGGACGATTCTTGTGTGCAGGACAACAGGACGATGCGTTTGTGCAGTACGACAGGACGATTCGTGTGTGCAGGACAGTAGAACGATTCCTGTGTGCAGGACAACATAACAATTTATGTTTGCAGGATGGCAGGACGATTCCTGTGTGCAGGACAACATAACGATTCATGTGTACAGGACGACAGGACGATTCATGTGGGTTTCATGTATGCAGGACGACAGGACAATTTGTGTGCAGGATGACAGGACGATTCGTGTGTGTAGGACAGCAGGGCGATTCATGTGTGCAGAACGACTCCTTTGTGCAGGACGATAGGACGATTTCTGTGTGCAGGACGACTGGACGATTCATTTGTGCAGGTTGACAGGACGATTCATGTGTGCAGGATGACAGGACGATTCCTGAGTGCAGGACGACAGGACGTTGTGTGCAGGATGACAGGACGATTTCCGTGTGCAGAAGGATAGGACGATTCATATATGCAGGACGACAGGACAATTCGTAACACGGGCGTCCATGTGTGCAGGACAGCAGGACGATTCATGCATGTAGGACAACAGGACGATCCATGTATGTAGGACAGCAGGGCGATCCATGTATGTAGGATAACAGTGCAGGATCGTCGAATTTTATCATACTACTCCTACGATTATTTAACAAAGTTTACCAGACATGTCAGGGAATAATTTGTTCAAAGATTTTCTTATGCATCAGAAATGTTTGAGAACCCACTATAATGATAGAAAGGGCCAGCAGAAGATACTTTCTAACTAAATAACGTGATTATGGTGTCATTTATCAACTTGCCAGCCTTCAAAGGGGGCTCAGTTCATCTAAATGCTACATACAACCTGCAGATAAAACATTCATTTTCGTTCATTTGTTGTTGATTTTTTTTTTAAAAATGAAGTTAGTATAATGATTTAGAGATCTGTATAACATTTCACATATAGCGTTTCCCATGAAAATAAAACAACATTTTATCTACATTTCAGTAAAGTTCAAGATGTCAGACAATCCCGAAGAGGCAGCGTGCTACCTTCGCTTTATTCGTATATATATAGACCTAGCTACACAGACCGTTTTGAAAGTCTTCATGCAGTTAACGCCTGACAGAGATGTTGATTTATTCTTTGCCTCGTCCGAAGTAAAGAACAAATTGAAGACCATGCAGAACGGAAATATTTTAAAGAAAAAGGAATATGATCTTGTTACGAGAGCTCACCTTAGGCCAGAATCCTTTGACATTTCATTGTTGATAACATTATTGATTCACGTGTATCGCAGTAGGCTACAAGCTCCCAAAAATGGATGGAAAACACCTGTAGATACTAGTGACCATACCATTGCAGCTGATTTATTGCGCTTGCGGGAAATAAGAAATAAGATAGTTGCCCATCAGCCTCGTGCAAGACTTGAAAGGTTCAAATTTGAAAGACTATGGAACGAAGTTGAAAGCATATTGGTCAGGTTGACGCAGCAGGTTGATTCAAGCTCTGAAGAGTCACTAAGAGAAAATATTCAGAAGTATGCGACGAATCCTTTAGATACGACTGCTGTCAACTATCAAACGTATCTAGATGTGTTGCAAGAATGGTTTGATGATGTTTTGAAGCTACAGGAGAAGGTGAGAACGTCACAGTTAAGATTTAAGTTTACATACATGTATTCGATGCACGAACGCTATCATTTCTTGCATCGTTGAAGATTCTGTTACATGAATTTCAAAATGAATGAGTGGTACAAATCATACGACAGAGAATTGGGACGTAACATGAGTTATTGCCTTATGCTCTTCCTTGGGAAACCCATTCTTACATTCCTCTTCCATATCAAAGGTGTATACCTCGATCGTTTTGTAATCCATGTAACGAAAGTATCTACTCAGTGTCTTCATTAATGCAAGACATGGTAACTTTCGTTCATCGATAGCTAAAGATAAGCTGGCAGGATATTGAAAGGGTTGATAATTAAATAAAGAAGGCAAAAGGCAGGTGGTGCGTTAGAAGTTTTGATTAGTATATATAGGAATTATCTATGTCCGTTCAATTTAAAAGAATACACAAATGTAATATCTACTAATTAAACGCAGAAATTTAAAGTTTTACTAATAATGGAATTAACTGGTGCTTTGATCTTGGTACTACCACGGAAGGTGTCTTAAGAGCGAATTATATACAAGATATAAAACTGGGAAACTGGTAATAGAGCTTTGTCAAGTTTGCGTAAACGATTGTTTAAATAGGAGAGCAGTTTTAATAACAAACCACGACAACAATTTGAAATAGTTTAACATCATAAAAAGTATGTTTTCTATTTACTTGACAGATAGAAGAGACTTTAAAGAGAATGGAAGGTATGGAGATTTTTATATAAGAATTTGTTTGCAGAAAGAGAATAATTATGCTGATTTGTTATCAATTATAGTATCGTGCAATGCATTATGCACGCAATATAACAGTACATTTAGGATAACGTGACGGTGGCGCAGCACAAGAGCCCAATATTGTTGTGTTAATTCATTAGATAATATGAGGATTAAATAGTTTCTTACGTCACTGTCAGATGATCCCAAATGAACTGTATCTGCACCTTTCGTCACAGTTTTAGGGGCGGGGGAGGGGGCATATAATCGCCACTTTGTCCTGACGTACTCACGAGATGGACTTTGTGATGTTATCCTATTGATATTTCATTGACCTTTTTTAAGCCCACAATGCAATTTGTAAACCCTACTTTATTATTTTAAGCCCCTAATTACGGAATGAACCCAAGCAACTTCATAATGCTAAGTGTCAAGCAAACCCTACCTAACCCCCTATTGTCTTCATTGTATGTACTCAAAGAGGGACGGGTGGACGGAACGATTCTCATATGCCCAACTTCAGGGGCATAAAATTATTTACATTCTAAAGGTTATATATTGCATATGATTTTCATGAATTTGGTCAAACGTTACATTTTGATGTGTCATGATTTGAAAAGAATAGAGGAACAGTACTACTTGGGCGATATTGTAGGGCCATCATAGTTCTCTTTTTAAAGAATACTTATAGATAAATTAGTGTACCGGATCAGTTTATTACATTATGAGTTATATATATGTCATTCAGTTAAAGAGTTGAACAGTGAATAATTAATGACTATGTTCAAGATACAAAAATGTATTTATCTAGATTTGTTTTTATTCCATAGAGCTCAACCTATACTTCAAAACCAAGCCAGCGAGATACTCTCGGTACGTCAGATTATTATTTGATGGAGGAAAACTAGTTTTGCATGGGCTATTGAAAAGGGAAATGTCTAAACGGCAGCAAACCTTGCAAGTTATCCTTCAAGGCAAAAGGTCTGATCTGACTAATAAAATCGATGATGAAGTGTTGATTAAACATGTGTTTCCTAACGCTAAAGATATGACTGAAACCTTTGTGGACATAGATAACTGGGACATCGCCGTTCTTGCGTGTGTCATTATCTGTTTACTAAATGACAATGAAGACTCCGATGAAGATATCATCAGCGACGTAACAGTTGTCTTAGAGGCTAGAAGGAAGTATGCTGAAGCGGCTTTGGCTGCATTGGATAATGAAAGATTTACGACAATGTCTGGGAAACTTCTTTCTAGCATAAGCTTTCTTTGTTCGGAAGTGGATTCTGAAAGTAGAAGAAATTGTAAGAGAATAATAGCCAATTTCAACGAGTCAGAGGGGAATCAAAACGATGATGATAAAAAGTATTTTGAGGAGCTAGTGAGACATGGTCCCGGAATAAAAAATATCTATGATATTTACAATGGTACGCCTATTTATTTTCAAAATGCTCATTTGTTCATAATTGGATATCAAATTGTATATTATTTTTTTAATTTCATGTGTCAGATGTGATAAATATGTATTAGAATTCGATGACATGAAAGTTTATATTTATAATAGCGTTGGAAAACTGTTTTTGTATTTTATTTCAGATACATTAAACGGATTGAAAAAGTATGTAAGAAGAATGGAAGAAGACGGAATACCTTTCCTGAACTATCATAGTAATTGATTAGACTGTTTTATTTGTGTCATATATGTTATGCATGTATTTGCATGTCTTTGCGTCAGTTAACTTGAAGACAAACTTATAACAACTTATGAAAAATATCATGTTCAGAATAAATATTTCTTTAAACATTGAATTTTTCACGTAAAGAGGTGTACATGTTCTGTGAAGCTCATTAAAGTAGATATTGTGTAGCTATTTTATAATTTCAATACTTTGCCATGACAAGTATTGACATTATTTTAAAATTGATTTTGCAGTTCTTGATTTAAAAATCGTGACACTAGGCAGCAATGCACAGAAAGTAAAAGTTGTAGAAGATGTCGTTGCAACTGTTTGGCAAGCTGCTTTAGAAAGATCTGGAAACACGTCCGATTTTCCGGCTGTCAGACGTGCCATTGACAATATTCTGGATGACATTCGTGGAATACCCGACGTAGAAGTGGCCAATGTAGAAAGACATTGTATTTTGTTCTTTCTAAAATGTATGTCTTGGCGTGGAATATTTCAGATGGTGGAGTATTTTGAAAGCTCTCGCTTTAAGCAGCACCTGCAAACTATTTCTGTAGAAATGAGTCTCATTTACGACGAGACCATAAATATACAAGGCCATTTGACACTGGAGTGTTTATCGGAAATCTTAAATCCATCTCGTAAGTGACCATATTTATGTAGTTTACAGTACATGTTTACTTTGTCCTGCTAATGATTATTTTGTGTTTGAGGAAAAGCCACTTGGTATAAGCTTAATACACAATTATTTGTTTCCGTCCGGAAAGGAGAAACCTTTTACCGGTACTAGTCTACAATAAAGTCTCATTGTTTTTAGAAATTTTGAAGTATGACTCCGTAGCGTATTTTTGTAAAGTCAAGCAAACGATAGTGTAAATCAGGAAATTTAAAACAATGAACTACTAAATGTTTGTCCAAAGACTTCAGTTCCACAGTTTCGCAACTTTTGTTTTTTTTATGTAAAATAAAGAAAAAGGCATCAACCCATGTACAGTAAAGGCACAACGAACCTAAGCAAACGGAAATGTATCTCCAAGTACAAAAAAATAAATAATATTGATTCAAATATTTGTACAACTGTACAAAATAACCTAAGGCTTTAGTTTTGGATATACGGTTTGATATTGGGATTGTTTACAGCACTTTAACAAAACATACTGTCTCACGCACAGCTTTTACATAAATTGGACAGTCATATATACTAGTAAGATACCAATTTGAGTATTTTACATGAGAAGTTATGACAGATTTTCTATGAACCGATTTAAAAGTATACTAGTATGTTATTTGTTTGGAGTTCAATAATGATACAGTATATATTCAAGACGAAAAGTAGCTTACATGTAGCAAGGATTTATAGCAATATTTTACGTTATATTTTCTAAACGCAGAATGAATACCAATATTTTTCATTTTACCCTTCCAGGGTGCAAATAATCGGCTTTTTCGACTAGGGCACTGTGCTCCCTTGACGTCTGATCCTGATTCGCACTGTTCGTCAGTGTTCGATATATGCAGTCAGCACTTTTTCAGTGAATACCCATTTGAACAACAAATGGTACTGCCCATGTTTAAAGATGGGCAAGCCAAGCACGACCGGGGATTATGCTTAAATTTTGCTGCTGACTGCATACTTAATACTTATTTTTATACTTTTGTATTTTATAGAAGAGAAAGAGGACTCGGACCATACCTTAAGTATCCCTATCAAGTGCAGCTCGGTGACAGGGATGAGAGAAGTTCTGAAGGTTTTGAATAACGAACAAACATCAAATCGCCTGAATGAGATAGCAGACACTCTGTCACATAATGAGGAGGGAAAGATGAGTTTGAGTGTTTTCCCAGATGTGTATGGTTTTACGGGTGTATTCGAGGAAACAGGTTTTAAACCGTCATATCTATTTTATATTTAATATACTACTATGTATAGTAAATATTTTATTTCGTCACTTTTTTCCTTGAGACAGAACATCTTAACTTCAGTTGGCGTTGATATTTCCTGAACGGTTCTCTTTCAAGGTTATTCATATAAAACTATCCATTGCAACCATGGTAACCGCGAAGGACAAAAACCTTCCAAAATCTTATGGCATGGAATTCAAATTAACATCATAGAAAAACCGAATCGATAAGTTGTGTTAGATTTACACTTTATATTGTTGGAACATTGTTACAGTTTTATTACTGTATGATAAGCTAATATAAATAAATTGCAAACATACGTCATGAAGAACTTCGCCTTCAGTTCATTATCCCACGCTAGTGTGGGGAATATGGTGATGGTTTCCGTCCGTGCGTCTGTCCCACATTGTTGTCCGGGTTATTTCTCGGTAACCAAGAGATGGAATTAACAGATCTTTATGGGAAGGTTTCCTTATAGAATAATGCGCTTATTGCAGATATATTCCGGTTCAGTGCTTTTTCACACTGCATTATGCCCCTTCATTATAGATTTATTTATATAGTGTATAAATATCTAAAGCACTTTGACTTGAAATCACTAAAACGTCACAGACTGCGTCAATATTCAATTATTTCCATGGAGTTACTGCCCTTTGATTACATTTTCATATACCTTCGTGTCCGCGCTTTTTCTCAGCAATCACGCGCACAGACACAACAGATCTTATTGGGACGCTTCACTAAGGAGCTTCCAGTTCAATATGTTTTCATCGAGGTGGGCCACTTTCCATGACATAATTCCGACGGATTTACCTTTTCACAGAAATCAGTAGTCACAATTTTTCGAGTTCCTCTTTACGATGAAATGATATGACGAACTTTGTCTCTCAAATATATAATATTTCACTAAGGTTGAAAGTGTCATGCCCACGGAACAATCCCGGTCATGTCATGGGACATACGTTGGGTAAGCGTTTTAGGGCCATTGTAACGATCGGTGAACGTAGTGAAAACGTTTGGTCGCATATGATGATAATATGCAAATTTAAAACCCATGTACATGTGATGGGGATTAGGGTAGTATATATAAGGCACAGAGACCCATTCAGGGTTGAGTATACTTTTCACTGAATGGATCTGCTGCGTCTTAGGCCCTCGGCTCGTTACACCATTATTATATTTCTATGTTTCAAGCATTTTTTTTGTTTTATTTAGATTCAGATAACTCGGGTTCTGGACAATTCAGGTTTTTAGAGGAGGCGGTGCATAGTCAGGGACAAGATCAACAGTTCCTTGCAGACAGTTCTACTGGAAACACTCTACAGGTAATCACAAAATGCCCTTTATGAAATACACGTGCTGTGATTTTAAAAGAACTTGAATGTAAAGATTAAATGGCGTTCACTTTGCTTTGATAAATGATATGTATTCGTAATCAGCTATAATATGCCTGAAGGTTTCAAAATGAGTATAATTCAAAGATACAAAGCCGTAACCAAGGCTATGATAAAAGTATGTTCTCGTTATCAGCTATCATAAGTCGGATCATTTTCAGTCCCTTAGTTAAAACAATAAAGGTTTTGTCGTGTTTTATTAAATTATGTCACGTGTTAAGTAGAGAGACTATGGTTAAAGAACCTTTTTTAACCACCTCAAAGGCAAAGAGAAATCCGTTCAAGTATGGTCATGTTTTTCTAGAAACCGAACTTACTGTTTGAAAAGTAAAAACTTATACAATGTATGTCTACCCATTTTAATGAGGTTATATATGTTTTCCTAAACACTATTAGTAAAGAAAATATAAACTGATATAAAACAAAATTTAAATGTTTTAAACACAAATCGTAATTTTTCAGGACCCTTTGACAATATTAAATGCAAATCAAGAAATGAAAATTAAGTCGGAAGGAATGATTGATTTCAACACCCAGCCGCTATATACAGATTTACCGTCACCAGACGCAGTGCCCACGGAACAATCCCCGGTCAAATCAACAGTACTTAGTTGTCCATCAACCAGTACCGCTGCGAGTACAGAATCAAAAGCCATTGACACAAAAACAGTAAAAAGTTGCTTTACTTGATTTTAGACACATCTTTGCCCTTTCTTCTTTCTATCGTTTTAAGACAAGACTGAATGTCAGGACAATATTAGTGAAGATAGATGAACGATTTATTTAAGCGAGTCTGTCAATGACATTTATCATCTGGTTTTTTTTTCGACTGTCTAGTAGCGAATAAAATCCGTTTTCTGTATTTGTTTCATCATTGGACAATAGGAAGATTATGATGGTGTAAAGAATCTTGCTTTTTTGTACTACAAATGCTAGGGTATGGAAGATATTGTTGGTTTCTGTATAATAACTTGTTAAAATTTCACCGAGAAGCACCAAAAGTGGTATTTTCACGAGAGGTGCGGCCACGAGTGAAAATGACTACTTTTGGTGTTCAAGAGTGAAATTATCGTGATACACATTTTCACTGAGTGGACAGTGAGTTTATTTGTATATAACCCACTGTTATTTTTCGATAAACCATCGGGAAAAAAATAAACGTTAAGTTTAGTCTGCTAAATAGATATACAAAATGTGTCTGTTACCTAGATATACGGAACGCCATGGCCGTCTTATCATGACTTGTTCGCTTATATGCAGTACATATTTCATTATATGCAGTAGACCTTTTATAATATGCAGATATTTAATTATATGTGGTAGATAGTTCATTATGTGTGGTACATGTACAAGTTACTTTATATGCTGTACTTTCTTTGTTATATGTAGTACAACTCTTCTTATATGTGGTGGTACTGTCTTTATTTGCAGTGCTTTTGAATTTGTGTACGGTACAAACACCAATATATGCAGTAGATTTGTTATTGTGTGTAGTAGATAAAACGTGATACGTGGTGCTTTTAAAATTATATGATGTGCAAACATAAATATATGTGATAGTCACTGTGTCCATTATGTGTGGTGCTTTTTTCCTTATATGCAGTGCAAATCACATTATATATAGTACTTTCGTTAATATACACTGTAGATCTCGCATAATATGCTGTACATGCGATTTCCTTATATGCTGTGCTTCCAGCATTATATACGGTAGTAATTTCTTTATATGCGGTAGTTTCGTCATTACATGCGGTAGTTACGTCGTTATGATGAGATGGTTAGGATATTTCCGAACGATACCGTAAATTGCCGGATTATTACGAATCCGGATGTTTTACACGAGTATTACTAATACTAGTACATGTACCACACATAATGAACTATCTACCACATACAATTGAATATCTACTGCATATAATTAAACATCTACTGCATATAATGAAACATGTACCGCATACAAGCAAACAAGTCATGATAAGACGGTCATGGCGTTCCATACAGATAGATGTTCTACAATATACGTATCCGAATGATTATCACACATCTATTATTGCTGATCAAAACTCACAAGTTTTTATTCATTTGCATGAAAACTATTTTGACCAGGAGTTTAGACGTTTAGCATGAAAGTTAAATTAAATAAAGACAGATGTTAAAGTCCCAGGATCACAATTCAAGTAGCTCTTATTTTACCAAGAAAGATATCTTACTAGTGGAAATAGGCTTTATGTGTAACAAAAGCATTCCTAACGGTGCTTTTGAAATCGATGCACATGTTAGAAATATAGAGCAGTATTTTTTTTCAATGATACTTTCTGTCAACTCTTTCACGTGAAGAAATGACAGGAATCAATGGTCAACATTGTTTTAGAGTAAAAGTCACATGGGTATATCATTATCCTATCAGTAAATTTTTTTTTTTCTAAATTAGTAAAATCAATGTGATCCTGGGACTTAAATAAAAAAGAGCTAGGTAGTGTTCTTTGACACTGGTTCACTCAGTGTCTTCAATTAATGTTTAAAATACTATACTAAGTATCAAATCCACTGAATGGTGTTTGTGATATATTTTTGACAACCATAACACAAGCAGTAAATAAGGGTTATTTGAAATCAGGCACTCTCCCCTTCCTCTCAATGATGCCTGCTCGGTATCAACTTACATTCTTGAGTCCCTTAAAAAGTGTCATGGTATAAAGGGAAATAACTGAGTAATTTTGTAAAATTGGGGTAAGGTAGAGTTGTGGGACATGACCATTTAGCATTCTCTTAATAGCATCTAAACGTTTGTAGTTTTTGTAGCTTGCCAAAGTGCCAACCTAAAACCACGGTCTTTTCTGATAGAAAAAAAAAACAACAAAGCTACGATAATCTATATTCCTGTGGCACGGGTGTAAAAAATTATCTCAAGAATATATATTTTCCAGAGGTCAGAAACCATTCTGGAACCGCTAACAGACGAAACACCAACAAAGAAAAAGAGAGACATGTACTCTGAAGAGGAAAAAATGTATGTGAGGTCGCGGATCCAGAACGGTGAAAAGATATCAGAAGTGGCGACGGCTCTTCAAATTCCCAGGTCAACTATTTCTACATGGATACACTCAGAAACGCGGCCTGTCTCAATGAAACGAAAGAACAGGAACGAAAAGCGGCCTGTCTCATTGAAACGAAAGAACAGGAACGAAAAGCGGCCTGTCTCAATGAAACGAAAGAACAGGAAAGAAAAAGCCTTAAAGTCATTGATACACGAGAACACTTCAGTAAGACGACTACTTTTAATTTGATATCTTAAAAATTCTGAGTTTCAAGCTGTAAAATTTAATATGGTATACAGTAAATTATGTATATAACCAACTTTGTGGGAGCATTTAAATTTGTTAAATTGATTATGTAAAATCTCTACAGCATTTTCATATTTAATAAAGAAAAGAAAACAAAAAATACGCCAATAAATTATGTTCGTTATATCCGGGATTTCGGTATAACAGGATTCGTTTTATACAGAGTTTATACAGAGTTTATACAGAGTTTACTGTACATTGCATACCGTTTTCAGAAATGTTTACAGGGCTAGTTTGGCAGCATTTTCAAATGTGTTTCTAGTAAGAAAGAAGAAGGGTTACGTTTTGTTTTTGGTTGGAATATAAATCAGAAACATGTAGACCATATTTAGCCTCTTCCATGCTATTTGCCATTTTTGTCGTTGACTTTATACATAACTCGAAAGCATTGACCCAACAGATAAAAAATGTAGAAGATTTGTCTTTAGTCAATCCATCTGTTTAATTTGAATGGTTGAGATAGCTATGACTGTCCACTAGAACAGAAAGCCTTAAACGAACATTTTCAAACTGTAGCACATTCTTCTGTATATAATCCATTTGGTTCGTTTCATCAGTAAACATAAAAAATTAGGCTATAAACGAAGCTATGCTATTATGTTTCATCAGTTAAACATTCTTAACTTTACGTGTTTAAAAAGATATCTAGCATTTTCATTAACATTTTAGTACAATATGAAGCTGCGTGAAAGAGACATCTGCGCTACTACCCAAATACGGATGTATCCCATTTTTGGCCATTTTCTGTTATGATAAAGTAGCCGCATCATTTTGAATGACAGCGGTTGATGTATAACTTTTGCTAGCTGCTTCAGACAATTTTGAATTTAAATCCAAAAGTTAAAAATGTAACTGAAAGATTTTTTTCCAATATCACACGCTGAATTAAAGAAATGTTTGATTATAAATATTTGCTTTTCTAGCTTTTTGAAAGCCTTAAAGTCCCAGGATCACTTTGAATATACTAAAATAGTGAAATAAATTTACTGATAGGAAAATGATAGAACCATGTTCTACTGACTCTAAAACAATGTTGACATATGCCTTTCTTTCGTATTCAAGTCGTTTCTTCGTGAAGAAGAGATGACAGAAAGCCTTTATTTTTTTTAAATATCATTGAAAATAATACTGCACTATATTTCTAAAATGTAGTAATGATTTAAAAAGCAAAGTTAGGAGTGCTTTTCGTACAAAGTCATTTCCGCTGGTTAGACATCTTTCTTGGTAAAATAAGAGCTACTTGTAATTGTGTACCTGGGACTTTAATGAAGAGAATGGTTAGGGATTATATGAGTGCTGTTATAGACATTTTAAGCTCTATAACTGTGTACACTTTTTCGCCTTTTTCCAAAACAAAGTGTTGTGGCATTGTAAAATGATACCTGCTGGAGCGTTGGTGTAGAGGTTAAGGTGTCTGCCGCTCATCCCGGAAGTTGCGCGTTCGAGCCTCACTGGGGTCACGATCATACCTCCTCATATGACACCAGTACTGTTTTTTTCAGGACTCGAACTCAAGAGTGACTCATTAAGCTACAAGCTTTCTTCACAATCGAGCTAAAATAAATTAGTATAAACTAATTGTATTAAATAAGCCTTTCACAAGATTATTCATTTTCCAGTTTTCAGATTCTACTCACGTACTGTTCAAAGATACAATACCGGTAAGGAAAACAAAAAAATACTCTGAAGAGGAAAAACATAATGCGCTGGAGTGGATCAGGCACGGTAAAAAAACATCAGAAGTGGCGAAGGCTCTTCAAATTCCATGCTCAACAATTTCTACTTGGAAACAATCAGAGAAGCGGCCTGTCTCAATAGAAACAGAGAACAGAAAGGAAGATATGATGTCAGACATGATGATACAAGAGTACACTTCAGATTTGAATATGAGACATATCTCAGTAAAGGGTAATCTTGATCTATGTCCAGAAAATGAAGGAGCTAAAGACTCCATTACCCTGAGACACAAAGATGACAGTAGAAAGGAGAAAAATGAAATGTATGTTCAAGTATGTTCAAGGACCCGAGTCTTGCAGAAAATACGCGATGGAGAAAAAGTTTCAGACGTGAGCAAAAAGTTACGTATACCCGTGTCTACAGTGCATAACTGGGTGAAAAAAGAGAGCGACACTACACAAAATATACGAAATGATGAACAAATCGGAAGTCTTGTTGCTGAAACCCGGGTATGTAAACAATGTACATTACTCGACCTTTTAGAGCTAACCTTAATAGACACAGGCTCGTGGTAAGCTTTTGTTACCAGCAGGCGTCTTGTCACTACTTAACCAAGTTAACACCTATGCTGTGAAACAACTTATTGAAATTTAATAAAACTAAGCATAAACATTCCTTAGAGGGTCGTTTATCAAAGTTGTAAACAAGAGGTCCATAATGGCCCTGGCCATTATTTGACCTGTGGATTCTAGAGTGTTAACACGGTTTTTCTATGATTTAAGAGGGTGGCCTAGATTTTGACTCCAGGTAAAATATATTCGAACATGACCTAGAAAACATCACAATAAAGAGTCGGACTTATTTTCATGCATCTTGGGTGTCAAATATGACTTCTAGAGTGTAAGAAATATATACCGTTGAGTTGGTCTTTTGACCTAGTTCTTTACTCAGTATGACCTAGTTTCGAACTGAGATAACTATTCTGACCAATTTTCATGTGTAAACAAGGTTAAATGTGGACAGACGACAGCCGACAGACACTAGGCGGTCACAATAACTCACATTGGGCACATGCTCAGGTGGTCTTAAAATCCATTATATTCTGAACTTTAAATATCTTTCCGCCCAAGACAGCAAGGCATAGAACTCTAATATTTTGTTCGTGGAATTATGTAGGCCGCCCTCTTCAAATTTCGTGCAAATTGTACCCCTTGCTGTACACAGACATATATAGGAGAAACTTTTAAAATTCGCTTCTAAGTAAGTTAAAGTCATGCTGATTCGTCAAAAAACATGGTCCCTTGAGACGCGGTTCGATTTCCCATATATGTCTATATAATAAATCTTAAAAATGTATTCATCAGAAATTATCGGTTACATTTTCAAATAGTTTTACAGGAATGATTACTGCATGTATGTAACCCTCTACGAAAGCACCATAACATATTGATACACGTTTATCGAAAAATAGAAAAATAAGTTTTCCATTAGAAAATTTTCTTCAGAACTGTTGATCAGATTTTTTAAAAATATTTTTACAAAAACAAAACAACAAACAAATGAAAAATATAGTTTTCCATTGACAAATCTTCATAACCGTTGATCAGATTCTGAAAGTACTTCATAGTAATATTCCGAACATTCCGAAAAGCTGTCTTATTGATCTGCATGGTTTGTATCGGACAATTTTCATATGAGTGTATGCATAAAGAAACTTGGTACTTAATTGAAACTTTAAATAAGCGATATAGAACCATCATGTCTCTCTTGGTAACATCTTGAAATAATACGGTCACAAGACTGAATATGCACTCGTCTGCTGTATTTCTTTTTACTATACCCCCGTAAACAAAATTAAATTGGATATACTGGAGTGACCTTGTCTGACAGTCAACATTTGCTGCAAACGACATCTCCTCAATGTCAGTCAAACTTCACAGAAATGTTCCTCGGATGGTGCTCTATCAGATTCCTTCAAATAAAATGAATCCAAGCAAAAATCTTCTTCTCTGAAACCACTTGTTTGATTGTTTCACCCTCTACTTTATTCTTTAAACAAACTTTGATTCGTCAAAAGACATTGCCATCAGAGCCGGGGGAGGGGGGGGGCACTTGTTTTACATAGCGTTATATATTGGGAAATATTCCTGTCTAAAATATATATATTGCGCGTAGCATTGTTAAGTGGGTCCCAACCAAGCTGATTCAAATTATACTCCTGATATCTTATGTCGGTTATACATGTATGTAAAACGTGTATTGGAAACAGGCAATAGTACTCAGGTGAGCAATATAGGACCATCATGGCCCTCTTGTTAAGGTTCATCTTTATTTCAACAACATTGTGAAACTGCAATAATGCTAAACACCAAATATTGTTTGTCATTTTAATAAACAGTGTATTATTTCTGTATTAAGTAGCATGACAACATTTTATGTATACCTATTTCTAGATGCTTAGAATCTTTTCATAATCATATCAATTTTTCAGTTGTTGTCAGATTCCAAGTACGAAATTTTTGAAGACGAAGTACCGATAAAGAAAATGAAATACTCTGAAGAGGAAAAACAATATTCGTCGAAGCAATCAAAAGACGCAGAAAACCTTTCAGAAGTACTAGTATCAAAGGCATGGAAGCAGTCATACAAAATGAAGGATGAAGTGGAACTGGTTGACCCTCTACACTCGTTTGTGACAGAGCACCGAAAGGCAAATTACTTAAACCCAATAGTACACAAATCACCAAAGAAAAGAAAAGCTGCCTTTATAAAGAGAAACCGTGATCGCGGTCCAAGTAAAAGCGATTTTAATACACCAGGAAATAGAGAAAACAATACAAAGAGAAAATGGAAGACTATTGGAGAAGATATTTCATCAATGAGACGTGATATTGGTTTACCTAATTTGGTTAGATTGCGGGTGAAAGAGGACGACATTACAGATGGAATGAAACATGCTGAACAAACTCGAAGTCTCCACAGCGAAACTCAGGTGAGAAGACTTTGGACTGGTCTGGGCGTCGTTATACATAAAATGAATTTGAATATCAGATACGCCTGACAAAAAGATAAAGAAAAATTCTTTGTATTAGCCTAGACTATTGATTGTGCTGAACAAAGCAGGAAAAAACATACTACGCTATTTTCAAAAAAATATATGGTCATCATGATATTATATATGTCTGTCTGTCCTTCCGTCCGTCCGTCCGTCCGTCCGCAAGCCTGCCAGCCTGCCTGCCTGCCTTTGAATGTGTACCATTTTGAATCACATGTACCTCAGAAGGTCTATTTCTTAGAGTCCTTCAGGATATCAGGTTGTGCGCCTTGGGTTTTGTTTGAGGGTGCGACCGGGAAAGACTGAGTAATGGTTCTTGCATTGGTGAACTGGGCATTTTTGAGTCTGTGTCGTGTGTAAGCTAAAGCTGTATCATGTAGACTTATGGTCCGCCCATCACACTTTCTTGTCCGAGCTATTTCTCAGGAACCTATAACTTGAATTCAGTGAAACTTCATATAACACCCCACTATCATGAGGAGATGCGCATATTATCTATTCGTCCCAGTTCGAATATTTTCACAGAGTTATTGCCCTTTGATCAATTTGTCATATATTTTTTTGTCCATACTATATCTCAGAAACAAAATGCCGGAATTCAACATTTCTATATGGGAAATTTGCCAGTGGAGCTGCGCTTATTGCAAGCATGTTCCTGTTCGATGATTTATTTACACACTGAATAATTACCCTTTCATTATGTGTACACATAGTACAATTACCACTTGTGTGCATTATTGTCCGGGCTATTTCCTCAGGAATCACTGACTTGAATTCAGTGATACATTTCAAGACTGCTTTACTATGAACACCATAACGCATGTTTCATTCAGAGTTCGATAGAGTAACACCCTTTGATTCTTGTTTTGAATGTCGCCGTTTCCGTCATTTCTCAGCAACCCCAGGCTTGAACAGTGCAATCTTACTTAAAACAGATCTTGCATATACCTCAGGTTCACACTTCTTTTGAATTCCAGTTCAATGATTTTTCAAGACTTATTACCTTTGACGCCCATTTCTCAGCAAACACTAGCTACATTAGCTTCAGTAACGAAAAAAATGCGCAACTGGGAATACAGCAAACTATGTTCGCATCAGTTGGATAACTACCATTGACATACCCGCCTTTTAACTATCGACAACTCTATGTTATCACCAACAATCTTGAAGCTTCATAGGATGGTTGGATTTTCTGAGGAGACTAGACAGTTCAGTTGGTCAAAGGGCTAGGACACAGTGACCTCTATTATTTTTTCATTGATTGCATTGTACAGGTCACAAATGTCCATTTGAATAATTTGAGATCTAATTTTCTGCAACATTTGAGGATTGGTCTTACTGAGTAGATGATCCCTACTGTTTTTAGGGTCAGTGTGTTAATGTCACAGTTACCTCTGTTAGCTTTTCCTTGATAATATTCCAAAGATATTTTAAAAACATACACAGAACAGTCCCGTTGTCAGTCCAGTAGAGCGATACTAAAGCGAAACGAAACTTCGGATATAAAGAACATATTTTCTAGGCCCTATTTTATGTTACTTCTTTATTTAAATGCTATATTGGTATAACATATTTCGGATACAAGGAACACATTTAAATGGTCCCAATAAGTTCGTTGTATGGCGTCTACTGTAAAGCTACCTCTGTGTTTTTTGATAGATAAAGCGATTCCCTTAAAAACATAGAGCTGTAATACATATATTTGGTAAACAAGACTTACCTTAATCTTTGTATTTCAGGACAGTAATTATAAATCGACTACAGGAGATTCAGACTCTCAACTAAAACCAGTCAATACTTCTGCGAGGACTATCATTGGAAAAGATGAAAGCGTTGAAATGGTATATTTTGTACATTTTCTTCTATCTACCTGTTAGCTTTGCATATTTGTTGTTTGTTTTTTTTCAAATAATTTTCGTATACAAACATTCAATGAGGCCAACTCAGTTTAGTTGATGCGAAATTGGCGATCTTGCATGGGTTTCACTTTTGAATGAATATTATTAACATGTTGTGCATTTTAAACATATGGAGGTTGCTGTCCACGATTTGTGCCATACAGTAAACTCCGTATATATCGGCTCCGGATACAACGGAACTCTGGATATAACGAACACATTTTCTCTGTCCGAGTTTTTTTTCTTTCTTTTTGTTTGAAAATGTTATATGGATATAACAAACCCTGGATATTACGAACATATTTGAATGATCCCAATGAGTTCGTTATAAGCGGAGATTACTGTTTGTTTCTTCCTTGTTTGAAAACAATAATACCAAAATTATGAATGATGCGAGCTTATTATGTTATTGTTAAAAAGAAAAGTACGAGTAAACATTTTCTGATGAGATTCGAAATTTTATCTCTTATACGAAGGGAATGGAGTTGTAAATTATCGTAAAGGTGTTTTGTAATGCAGAACCGTTCTAACGAGTTAATTTCAAATTTTGAAAATTATTTTGTAATTTTAAACCATTTTAAAAAAAGGAGTAAATAGTGATACATGTATTTAGATCAACATGTCGCAATTAAATGTAAATTGGAATCATAGTACATGTATTGGATAGCGACTACCGTATTTGGTCATCCGAATTTGAGCCCGGACATATCCGAAAACCAAAGTCCGAAGAATTTTACCGATAATATTGTATTTGAGAAATTTAAAGAGGTCAGTGTAATTCTTGTTTCATGACAAAAATCTAATTGTGACATGCGTTTTTTAACAGTTCTTTCAGTTCTGTGAAGAATATCTGAAAAATGCTGTCAGGAAATTTACCAACCGTTTGAGAAGAAGATACACTGAATGTGATGAAGAGTTCAAACAGTCAAACGAATTATTCAACGAAATTGTCCACACTCGAGGAATGATAACAAGTGACAGTTTACGGTTCTTTGCTCATTTGAGAGCATTCTATAATTTTTTAAAAAAGAATAAAAGTACAGACACTATAAACTGAAATCAAGGAAAAATATAACTTGGTGATATCCAACGCCTTATGAGAATTACTAGGTAGAACCAGCAGTGAGCTTAGGAAATATGATGTAGAAACCGCTTTCGGTATGACTGCGAAGTTCAAAAGTACTATGAAGACTGTACAAGTTTTACAGGACAAGAAGTTACACTGAGAAAATACTGCTTAATATCTATTCTAGATAGTGACTGTAAGAATCTTTCGGGTGTTGCTGGTGCGGATGTGAATATCTGGCTCGAGGGTAACTGTTTTTGCGGTAACGTGGCTGTGCCTCGTTACCGCCAAAACAGTTACCCGAGAGCCGGATATTCTCATACGTACATGAGGCCAATGATAGATTCTTTTTATTGTATATCATAGCAGAAATAAAATAAAACTAATGACTTACGTTTAGCTGTTTTCTTGTAGTAAGGTATGAATTTACGCATTCATTCATAAAAGTAGTTCGTTCTGACATAAGGAACACGAGAGTCATCTTACACCGGAGGCTGCATGATGATATTTTCCAGCACTGGTAAAAACTGCAGATATCCTGATCTGGTATACAAGAAACCAATAACTCTGCAAGAGGAAGGAGTGCAAAAGTGAGCTGTCTGCGACACCACCTAAATGATTTTAAGGAGTTTAAGTGAAAATATATACGTTTATGGTTCATATGTTCCAAAGTAAAGCTGCTAAATGTGATTCTTTTCAAGTATAAAAGAAAAAAAATACAAGTAAAATTAAGATGTTAAATAGTTATCATAGTAGCATGCATTTTCAAAAATCTTGAATGTTGACTTTTCATTTGGTATCTAGGTGTAAAGTAATCGTTGCCGAGCTATCAAACAGTGTACAATGAATAAGGATCGTGCAGTTGTCACAGTACAAATGAATTCATCATCTCATCATGTAGATTCTAGAAAAGAACCCTTATAAGCTGAAGATGGAGGTAATACGGGTACAATTATATAAGTACCAACACATAAAAGTAATGTGTTGAATTAGACTTATACTATTAAGTTATTCTTACCCTCGTAGTGATATAAAGGACTTATGGCCAGTAAGGGGTTGTAAAAGATGCCAACAGGATTATTGAGTAAAATCATCGCAGAGGTTAATTCCCCTTATATAATACAGTAACCATTGCTTACTTTTCAGTCTACATACACAATTTAAAAAGTATCTTAAAAGTGATAAAAAAACCCGCTCGTCGAAAGTTGGAAAATTCTTTTACGTAAAATATAGCCCCAGCTCAACAGCTCTGTGAAAGATATTTCAAATTGATTACCCCCCGTGCTACGAAACGTACATACTTTATACCAAACTTAAATATACAACTGGAAGTTATATAATGACTTATAAGTTATATTATGAAATTACCGACAAATAAGCGAAGTAAAATACTGTTAATCGTAACAGCAACCCTCTGTGAGAACGTCAAACAGTTTTGCACTGTGAATGTAAGCAGATCAGAGGTTCATTCGAAGGCAGAATAACCGGGGTGATCTAGACACGGTGAATGTTTACTATGCTACTGAATTAGACTTGTGAAAGTATGTTGAGACTGCGAAAAGACATAAGTAATGACTCTCACGACTGATGCCAGTCTACTACTGAATGTATCAAGTACGGTTGCCATATGAAGTCTCAAAATGGCATTTTCTTACTCTAATTAGCCGCCTAAAATCTCCCTATGATCCTTTTATTGTTCAACAATATCGCCCGAAAAGCGCAACATTACCGTTTTCCACTTGCCCCAGGGTTGCTGTTGCGGACCATAGCTCAATTTGACAGTATTTTCAAGATAAAGCTTGGTTAGATACGCCACTCTTAACATTCCAGGGCTTGATTAACCTTTTTTCTTTGTGTATACATATATATTTGTATTCAATTCTCGAATCGTGTTGAATTACTTGAAGCCTTTGCATGCGTAATGCCATATTTTAAATATTTTTTTGAACAAATCGTAGATCGATTTTTTTTTAATGGCAAACGTAAATGTTGACAATGTGATATTTTCATTTAACGTACGTTTTATAATAAACTTCTGAACTTATTTGTGTCTTATTCTGTGTATAAAAATTGCCTCTGCAAATTAGTCGACGTCGTTAGTAAGGCAAGCCCAAAACACTTAGGTCAAAGGTTGTTTTCGGGCATTAATATACCCCAAGTCCTTCCGTGCTTCAGTCTTTTATTGTAAACAGCATTACGTTCAAGACATAATATTTGGACAAAACTGACTGGGCATTGCAGACAAGTAAAACAAACCTCCCTAACGCTTCAAAATTTGTTGAAATCCTAGGGTCGGCCGGGACTATAAACAATCTTATAATACAATGTAATAAAAAGAAAAAGTTCGAGAACATCGTAAATTTTTTTTGCTGTGCCGCAGGATCATGATATCGATCGACGCTATTGATTACAAAGTATTACTCAATGTATAACATTAAAATAAACGAAAACCCATGTTCAACTAAATAAAATAATACTCTAATCAAGTTTGATTTTTGACATTTCCACGATAAGGTTTGTGTGCATTTCTCTCTACCTATCGACAAGATACTTTCAAATAGCTGTTACAAAGTTTTATGACCACTCGAGTTCTGTCGCGGGGTATAAAAATGAAGAGCGGAACAAATGAAAGCAGTTAAGCATGCGAACAATCGAACAGCGGTCCAATACTCAAGCGAATTAACGTAACGACAATAGTTTTATCTGTGATTGAAGTTATTGATAATACATAAATCAAACCCATCTTTAGTTAGATGGATGAAAAGTGAGGGAGTTGTCGAGTATTGATAAAATATTTAACTGAAATGGATATTTTGTCGCGGTAATCTAACGTGTGTACACTTTGCTTTGGATTTACTATTACATGGAACGTTTACAATATAAAAAGTAAATTTGATATGCAGTATTTGAAAAATTTCAAAAGCATACCAGTACGATATAGAATAATTTGGATGTAGTACACTTTTTTTCAGCGATTCAATGTTTATGTTTTGAAACTCTGAGCGCAAACGATTTTTTTGCAGTTAATATGACTTCAATACATACTTACCTTCAAAACAAACGCAACTTTACCAATTTTTATATCGGGTGCGTTTTAAAAAGGAATTCCCCTTGAACAGAGACATAGAATAAATAACAATTGTCTCTGAATGACAGTAGATGAATTAAAATTTACTACTTACACGTTTTAATGAGAAAATATAATTATGCTGACACTTCTCTGCAGATAAAAAGAAAATGAAAAAATGTTCGTTTCTTTTGCTTTTTAGTATATGACTACTTTAATGCAAAGCGGTTATAATGCTTAAGGAAGGCTTAATGAAATTTTAATGTTAGAAGACAAAATGAAACGTTTAGAAAATGCAGTTTTTATTTTGTAAAAAGTAAATTTAAGTCAGGCGAAATATAGCTTAGGTTATCGAAATGTAACTTACAACAAATTTGGTGAAACAAGATGCAAAATTTGATGAAATGCAGCTTTATCAGGCTAGAGTCAATTTCAATAACGGCGAAGTGTAGCTTTGGTCAGGCTATGTAAAGTTTTAATTTATGAAATCGAAAAATGCAGATTTGACTAAAAGGCAAAGTAAACGTTTAATTTAAGTGTTTAGCAGGTTTAACTTGACAAATGTTACTGTAATAAAGCATGGGCAAAATGCTACTTTATTAGTTGCAAAATGCAAAATTGGTTATGCTAAATATGCAAGTACAGATATTTAAGTATCATTACGCATAATGTTTTGTAACATATACTAGAACTAGGAAAGAACTACCGCAGTTCGATCGGAAATGAAATGCAACACTCTGTCAAAGAATCATTTTAATGAAAGCCATTAATCATGTATTGGGTTTTTCACGGTATGAATGACAAACATTTATCCTGGTGCTGCCACTCGGGTAGGAGTCGGACATTTCAAAAGCTAACAAAGCATTCTATAAATGGAGAATAATGATTTGTATGCTTGTAAAAATATTTTTAATTGAATGATGCTATTTGGAAAGAGATTGTTTGAATTGTTCCATTAAAGTAAGAGTTAGTGTAAAGAGAAATACAGATCGAATATGAAACCGATCTGATAGCCAGGACTGATTTCCATATAACACATTTTATCAGGATGCTTGCCATGGTAATAATGCGCATCAGATCACTGCTGAGTAGATTGATCATATAGTATAGGTTGTATTAGGCCATTACGCACGAATCAAAACCAAGTTATGAAACATTAATATTGACGTAAATTACAGTTCAAAAGTATTAGCATAAATTAATGTTATTGCAAATATTTATACTGCAGACAAGGCAATTTTAATGTTCCGTTGCAAAAAAAAAAGAACAACATAATTTGACCTGATAAAACGTGCATATTATTTGTTGAGAGCATTGGTTTGGTTCTCGATAATAATGATTCAGACGCAGAAAGGATAGAAGTTGTCGCCTGATACTCGCTCCAGGAAGGTGTGACGACGAATATATTTCTTCTTCCGGAATTACACATTCTTATAAAAAGTTTTGTGTCAAAACTGTATTTGACTAAAATGTAGTTGTACTTTACGTTATCTTTTCAATTAGTAAAATTATATTCATAGATAAATGAATGCACGTTTAAACTGCAGACCATTGAAAAGTTCATTTTTTTTTTGCGACGAACAGGGTTCAAAATTTGAATTTATGACCCATTTGTCTGGTCAACTTTAGAAGTATTAGTGTAGATTTTGCCGTTTAAATGCCTCCTTTGTCGATCCACTTTCAATACATATTTCACTTTTATCACGTCGTAATTTTATATTAGAGGCAAACATCGAAAATCAAATAACGACAATATAAATTGTACATTGTATTACATATCTACAATAACGGGGCTTGAGTCGGGTCTTAAACTGTTTAGCTTTCTGTAAAAGCAAAATATTGACAGACTTCGAGAAATCAAACACAGTGTCAGGGCAGTAATGCATTACGTATATGATATGTCAACATCAGAGTAAATTAGGATCGGAAATTTGTTCATTTTATTAAAGGTTTGAATGGTGGTAATTATGTTAAAGGAAATCATAAAATCACTGTTTTCGCCTGTAAAAGGGCATCTGTCGAGGCATTGATGTAGGTGGATAATTTTATAGTGTAGTGTACTGTAGAGGTTTTTAATATCAACTGACTCTGTAAGGAATACAATTGCGTAAGCTAAATTGAAATTATCTAGAGAAACTATGTATGGTGCCTAGCAACGAAGGATAATATTTTTTTTGTGATTTTCGACAAATTTAATTTGATTATATTTTATCTCTCTGGTATTTCCGTATACAACCATGATATGAATTAAAAGTAAACGTCGTTAATAAATGTGAATAACCATGTGAATGAAACTTTTACAGATGTACCTCAGATATATAGTCATGGAAATGAAAGTCGTGGCGATAAGAATTTGAGGATGGAAAAAGTCGTAGAAGTACGAAGTTGCGCGAAATAAGAATCAGTGGAAATAAGGAATCTCAGAAATAAGACGTTTTTAGAGTTAAACTGAAAAAAGAGACAAGGAAATTGAAAAAAAACTGTTTCGGCATGGCAAATACGTTTGAAAAGGTTTTGAACGTCATTTCGAAGAAGCCGGATCAGCGACAAGACTTCGAGATTCAAGGTCTACTGCCCTGGCTGAAGAAAAAGTCCAAGATATTTGCTACATTAAAAACAGGTATTATTTTTTGTAAAGTTTATTTCGAAACATGATATCGGTAGAGGAAATCCAAAATGAGGCAAGTACAGTAAAGTTCCGGTAGTAAGACCACCATTCGGAACGGCATAATGTGGTCTAAAATCAAATCGAAATGGTCTTTTTATCGAAACCCTTTTACTATAAAGTAGGAACATTTGGTTCCGAAATGCTTGGTCGTAATATCGAAGGCGGTCTTAATGTTGGTAGGTGTTATTAATAGGGGAACTATGCTGTATCTTGAGTCTAGCTTTGGTGTAACAGAAGTACATTTTGGTTAAATTTAATTAGCAGAGAACGAATGATGAAGGAAAAGTGTTGTTTAATCCGAAGTCTATTTCACTGTTACCTGATGTATATACCGTACATACTCTATTTATATAATCATAAAATATTCGGAGTTGGGCGATACAGTGCATGATGTTCTATTTGCCATGCTGCTGTCATAAATTGACACGATGGTGGGAGAAAAGTGGAAAAATACTGTTCATTGTTAGAGTATCTTAATCAATTGTAAAACGTATTTCTACAAATGTTGTCTCTATATCGACTTATGACAATAACAGCTACTTTATTTATATCCCACTAGGGGTTGGATTTACCTTCCTACGGTCCCGTGTAATTTATGAATTCAAATGAAAATAATCAAATTGTGAAATTGCTATTTAATTGGATGATATTGAAGCATGTAAGAGAATCTCAAATGTCAGTGTCTTAAGATGGAATGACGGGGAAGTCAGCAATATTTACTTTAAACGCTCTGATATCGGGTAAAGAATCCTTACGGATTATTTTTAAGACGTAACAGTTAATTTATAACGTTTATAAAGATTCATCTTTGAGAACTGTGCTTGTTTATGATAACGAGTAGAGGTAAGAAAATAAATACGTCAAGGTTCTTTGACCGGATGGGTCTTGAACTGTCTAATTGCTGGTTTGGTTCCCTGTTTGCCTTTGCAAAACGACACAGTTACTTGGTTCAAATGCTGTAAAGCTGAGTACAAGATAATAAAGGGCTACGACATAGTTGAAATCAAAGCACTAAGAGTACTGTTGAGAGCCAGACAGAGATGCGCATGTACGTTATGCATCATTTAAGTACATGTTTTCTGATTGGTTAAATGGTCACGCCGTTGAATATTGTCACTCTTCAAATCTGGACAGTAAAATGGAGCGGGGGTCGGGAGTGTGGAGAGGGGGCATAAAATTCACAGACTTGATTTGGGGACCGGGTAGAGCATAATCAAACTGCACGGTTCCTACCGGGTCGCCAAGGCAGGGTCATATGCCGACAGTGGGGTAAAGGTTAACCTAAGACGTGTATCCGTATGAAGGGCAGGTT
Source organism: Saxidomus purpurata (assembly GCA_022818135.1). Lineage (NCBI taxonomy): Eukaryota > Metazoa > Mollusca > Bivalvia > Venerida > Veneridae > Saxidomus > Saxidomus purpurata. Next base: position 10,348,511 of record JAFMSR010000006.1, on the reverse strand, counting down.
TCAGATGTGTAAAGAAGACGAGAAACGTTTTATTAATTTACATCAAAGTATTTAAATCTGATTTTATATGAAATGGTCTACACTGGTCGCATTGGCTGTTGAACTTGCCGCCAATAGGGTAAGAGAAAATCTAACTCAGACAGCACACTCTATATGTAAGTAAAAAGAAAACATGTACAATATCTGTTAATACATTCTGAAGTACTTTACCAATAAAAGTACAGTTTAAACCCGATATAAAATAAACATTAAAATTTATTTTTCTCTTAAAATGTATATGAAACGTGCACGAGAGGATGAGAATAGGAAATTTATCAAAATGTCAACAACTAATATAATATTTAATTTCTGTTTATTTGCCTAATAAATTAACTTTATCAAGAGAGAGACATTTTGTGGTTATTAGAGTACTGGTCTACTTCACTCGAGTACCAGAAATGAGTGGTTATATTTCACATGTTTTAATAAATCAATAAAATATGTCCTTTTTTCGCCTGTTGACTATTGAGGAATCATGAGAGAATGGAGTCCATGGCAAACAGTCAGGCCATAAAGTATAATAAGGAGGCCACAGCATAAAATTTTAAAGCAAAGTCAAATAGTTCAAGAGTACTTAAAATGTGTTTTAAGTGAAAAATGAAATTAAAATTTCCTGAAATTGTTTCATACTTAACAAACTTATAGGGCCTTGCAAACTGAAACGCTCTTTTATATAGTTTTATACCATGATTTCGGCATAAGTCTGGTGTTCCTGGTAAGATGAGTAACACTAATCTGCCCTACAGTAAACTCCGTTTATAACGAATTCTATAGAACCATTCAAATGTATTCCTTATATCCAGTATTTTTTTATATCCGAATAAATTTTCATATAAAATAAATGAAGAAAAAATATCCGGCCGAGAAAATGTGTTCCTTATATCCGGATTTTCGCTGTATCCGGAGTCGTTATATACGGAATTTACTGTATTCGTATAGAATATCAAAGTGTCTTTGCTAACAAACTACTCAACAAAAGAAAAACTAACTCAGTCATTGGGAGAGACATAGTTATTGTTTGAGATACTGTGGAGTGTCGGTTATGATAATCATTTAGTGTTCGTGTATATACAAAAGCCTGTCACCTATGCAGATAATCTTGCCTCGGAGGATTTATAGCATGTGCTGATAATGTACAATGTAGTAGCAGAGACATAGAATACCTTTTCTATGTCTCTGGTTATAGGTTGTCATTTCTAGCTCGCATCCCCGTCACGCACTCAGGCAACAGAACATTACAGGGTGTTGCGTTTTCTTTCTTTTTGACCGATATATTGTTGAGACAGCATCTGTTTCTCATAGCATACTTATTTTTTCATAGCGTACTTATATATTATTCATATCGTACTTCTGTCGTATTCAACTCGTACTTATATCGTATTTGTTAGGGAGAAGTAACCGCTGCATGACATTGCGTATGTGTTTTCTCTCTCCTGTCTGATACATTATCTCTTAATGACGTAGTTGAACAAAATATACGTTAATTAAAGTCTCTGAAATTAACACTTCAGGACAAAATGGAAATAGGGTACGATAATTTTAGTCTTACCCCGATGCGGTTGTAACACTGGTTCCGACACTAGCAAAACACTGTTTTAAAACAATTGTATAGTTACTAGTCTGATTAAAATTATGTTTTTTTTCTATATACTATATTTCATGCACCATTTCCAGTCTATTTTATATGATTTTTTGCTTTGTACGCTGAGGCAGTTTTATTTCTGAAATCGGTGCTGGATAGCAGACTGGCTCTAGAACAAAACAGTTAGATACTTATTAGTAAACGAGATATTTCTGGGCCTGGTGACCAGGCTATAAAACAGTATCAAGTCGTGGAGAATTATCACTGTAATTTTAAACTTTCTTGTAGATATAGTAGTCACTTATCTTGTGGTCGCATGATTACCAATTGCTTGCAGATGTTATGTTTGTTATGTAAAGTTTAAGCCACTTCTGTACTGGTCAGCGGTCAGATTTAATAAGGCGTACTTGAGTGGTCATCGTAAACTTCAAACGTTTTCTTGTTGACCGAAGTACTCCGAAACATCCAAGGTGATACAAAATAACAGATTGCTCATGTACTGAGGTTAATTATGTGTTATGAATATTTGATACCTTAAACAAATCAATCCGTTCCCCCACATCCTGTATTTACGTCATGGCGGTCAAGAAAAGATAAAAGGTGTAAATGATTGGCGTAATGCTGGCAGAATTTTGAGACATTTTCTTTCATGTGCTTACAATAATATTTCCTCAGCAAGCAATTATATACCGGGTCTGTACATACTTAAAAATCAATGTGTGACTTTTGTCTAGAAGTTAAGTGCCTGTTTTATGGGTGGGTAGTTTACCTACCTAGTGTTCTCGAGAAAGACCACTCCTCCGAAAGGAACTGCCAATTTCCTCGTATAAAAAAGTGACTTCGGTGGGCGGGGCTCAAATCCAAAACCCAAAATCATTGAGAGGTTTAAAAAAAATAGATAATGTAAAATAGTATTTTGTTTTATGTTCTTCTATTTCTATGAATGGCGAACATCTTGAAAAGATCGAAATGTGACACATTATCATATCAAATGTCACAAGTTTGAGTCCCGTTGACAGAGTCTGACCGCAAAGTCTACAATTATGCTTTTTTCAGCGCAAGTACTGGCCAGAACTCCAGGAAACATTTCGCGATTTTAGAATATATAATGCTTGCTAGAACCTAATGCTATAAATGTAAATATCATCATTTTGTTATGGCTTGCTACTTAGTAAATTATTGTTTTATTTTATTTTGAACTCTTCTTATATGTATATCGATTGAACTAGACTTGATACAGGGACTGCGGGTATTGAATATACAGTAATACATGAAGTAGAGGATTTATAGCTTAGAGTTTGTATTATTTGAACATAATTTTTTTAATTGCTTCCTATAATTTGCTAAAATTCCTCTTACCGCTGTTGTAAAGCCAGTAACAGATTTAAAACATGAAAAAAAGAATTGGAAAATAAAAAAAAATATGTGCCCCGGGTGAGGATCGAACTCACGACCTTCAGATAGCTCTGATTGTACAGTGATTATGAGACTGACGCGCTGCCTACTGCGCTACCGAGGCACTTGCGTACACGTAGTTATCTGATCTCAGTCATTCAAACGCTAAAAAAACGTTTATAATTAATATGAAAATAAGAATGCAGATATAAATTGTAACGCGTCAGTAGGTTTAAAGCCCAATACGGCCTCTGTTAACTTTTAGTTTACCTTCGGTTGAATTCAATAACGAATAGTTTAAGTACAGGTTTATGCACAACATGTGGTTTAAGTGCGCCGTTGAGAAGTACTTTTTCGCGTAACACATAACAAGCAGTGATTTTAATACTAACGTAACGTACAGTAATTGCAGTGTTTTGGCTGCAATGCAATGAAGCAAAACAAACAGCTAGATCTATGAGGCTGAATATGAAATGTAGATTAAAGTATATGTCTCTTCTTACATGATTATTAAAAGTAGCGTTTTTACGACTGGAACAATTGGGTCTTAATAGATCTATTAGGACCCAAGTATATGTCAGTGAATAGATCTAGGCCTACAGTCCATTCGCCGAAACCAGTTTCAGATTGAGATCCAGTCGCCAAAATCATCAAAGATTTTAATATTTTATTAATGTAGATCTAGATCTATGATCAGAAAGAAATTGGTGATTACATTTATGATAGCACATATTCAGCATGCACTAACATCGTATCAAATTTAAATTAAAATGTTATCAGTGACAGGACTTTAATAGAGAGCGGGGAAAATTAGGTCTGGGTTACGGCGGAAATAAATATTGGCCAATTTTACAGGCTGAGTACAAATAGATCGATTGGCTAAACTGACAATGAAATGCACTTTGATGTAGGTTAATCAATGTTTGACACTGTTGTAATGAGATGGCGGGACTAGCTAGCTGTTTACACACGTAATGATAATATTTTTACGCTCAATGGCCGTTACGTACTTTAACAATACTATAAATGCTACTTATGCTCTAAAATCGATATACGGAACAGTTTGTTTTTATGCTTCTTTTTATCCTATGTTGGAAACAACTCCAGTTTCATATGAAATATTCATTTTTTTAAAAACAAATATCTGGTAGGCCTATCCGTCGATAATGAAATAAAATACGTTATTTATTTTGCTAAACTGCTAAATATCTCAGCTGGTTTGGTTTTGTTGTTTTGTGTGTCACATGACCGTCTACCTTTAAATATCGACATTGGTCAAGCTATTTTGTCTTTTTACTGTATTAGAATATAGTCTGAATTTGACCCTTGGTTCAGGCTTTCCTCGGTTTTTATCGTTGTTTTACAAAAGCTATAAGTAAATTCACGGTAAAGTCATCGAAATCGGACTATAATGCGTAATTGAAAAATAGCCCATACGCTCCCAAAGCTTGCTGTAAGGGTTGTAAAAACCTTTTAAAAGTATGTGCCCAATAAAGCATTCTTTGTTATACGTTACTAGAAAAATAAATTTAAAAAATTAAACTTTATTTGTAAACTATCCCTGCTGGCGACAAAAGATTCTTCAGCCTTTGGGAACAGTGCAGATCTTAACTGAACGTGTGCATAACCGGCCTATACAGTATACATCGTTCGGTATTCAGTCAGCTTTTAGATCACATATCCGTTTTAGCGATTTAGTTAGGCGACGGTTGAAAATAAAACCAAATTTATTAAAGAGATTAATCGTGTCTCATAAAGTTACTTTCACCTATATCTAATAGTAAATAAGAACTAACCCTAACATTTGACCATCATAAGATAGAAGTTCAAATCTCTTTTCGCGATATATCGTTGCGTCAGGAATATTTTTTTTTACATTTTTAAAGTGACATATTTTAACACACAGTCAATTTATTTTTTATAACACTTACTTTTATCAATGCATTATATTCATGCAAAAAATATGAAAACTTGTATACAACAAGAATTCCTTTGATCTTACATAAATAATTCATACAGCATATCATGCAGGTAAAATTGGAGCATGGTGAATTACGTATACCTAGGAGCCGATATGTGAGACCAAAGGAATCTGTAATAAATGATAATTGGAACGTGTCACGGAATAAACGTTGTGCAATAAACACCTATAATGTCAAAACCTATCCGTCATAAATATGCCAAAGGATCATAATGCATTAAGTTTCTTTTATTGTATATCCCGATGTGACACACAAAACAAAAGTTCGAGTCTGCCACGGCGGTCGAGCGGCAAGAGATGCTGACTTGAAATCCCTGTAACCTCTCATAGACGGAGGGTCGTGTTTTCGAGCCCTTTCATCGACCATGTCTCTTAATGTGGGTAGGTTGGCAATTTCTTACGGAGGACATAGGAATCTAGAGGAAAGATAGTTAGGTAAACAGCTGCCAGTCGGTTAAAATGACTAAAATGTGGTTGAAACAGGTGCCAGTCGGTTAAAATGACTAAAATGCGGTTGAAACAGGTGCCAGTCGGTTAAAATGACTAAAATGCGGTTGAAACAGGTGTTAAACTCCTACAACTACTACAACGTTTGAATTTCATGCCTATAGATACATGCACGTACCTAAAATTATATAAATGGTTAAGTTTATGGACTTTTCTGTTCTGTTTTCATTTCTATGCTTCTCTTCTAAAAATGAGAAACATGAGAAATGTTTTCTATCCAAATTATTCGCATAACTGCAAATTAAATAGAAGTGCATATTTACGTACATTTACATCGGTGAAAGGTTACATGTATATGCTGCAAGTGTTTTATCAAAGAAGGGGTGTAAATCTCCGATTTTTTTTAGCCATTCACGTATTAAAAGTACACTACTACATATGTCTTTGATCTGAGTGTACAGAGTTAAGGACCTCTAAATCACTACGTTTCAATCACTTTTCCTTATAACCTCTTAAGGTATATATATTTAAACTTTGTTAACACAGACTTTGGATTTGTGTTTGTCCAAATTTGTTTAACAAATCTTATAAGCCCGTGCAATTTAGAGGTACAAAGAACTTTGGGGGAAAATAAAGAACGTCAATAAACATTGTAAAAACTCTTCACCCATCTCAAGTACACGTTCAATTTATGTAAATATAAAAATTGAAAAAGAACAGAGTTGCTTTGTAAACAACTGTAAATGTAATGAAGTAGATGACAAATTTTTGTAGGCGCAATAGAGCAATAAAATGCAAATTGAAGCAATATATCACGTACCACCTAGACATTTACGTAAGAAAAACGCCTTGTATAATATATGGAATTTTTAAGTTATATCACCGTTTAAAAGGGGAGTCTTGAAATGTTCAGCAGGGTTGAAATCCCACGGTCGCCCGGGATAATAAACAATCATAATCACAAATTCATCAAAAACAAAGCGGCATACAGCACTGATAGAGAAATAATAAGTAATTTACTAGTAATGTTACCAAAAGTAATCACTTTTAGTTAAGTTTGTTTTACGAATTAATCACCATATGTCTGATAATACTTATCTAAAGTGTATTAGTATTATGCTAAATTATACCCATCGTCGGAACCCACGTTACATATTCCGTTGCCCCTCCACCGATGAAGCATATAGCGTAAAGAGGGGAACGTGGGTATTCGACGATGAGTTATACAAAGATATTACGTGTTATACAACACACGCCCGAAAAACTTCAGACGCATAAAAGAATTTGTGAAAATGTTATAACTCTAATATTTTTTGGTGGCAAGCAAAATTGATTGATTACTTCTTTTCCCATATATTGTAAATTAAAAGATTTTCGCATAACGAAAATTTAGCGATTTGAAAATAGGCAGACTCGCGAAATGGGCCAGACACTGTATTAAAGGTACAGTTGCAATTTGTTTTGCAAACCTTTTCTTGACTCAAGAATACGATTGACTAAATTGTTCATTCATCTTTGAGTGGTATTTTCATGCTAGCCTACATATAATGCAACTAAAACGTATAGAAACGGCAGGTAATGAAATAATAGTTGTATCAAGTTGTATGTCGCTTTAAAAAACATAATGCACATTTAAAGGCATACACTGTTGAAACATTATATTGTTGTTGCTGCTACCGATAGTACTTGCTTTGCGAAACCCAGCTGTAAAATAGCATAAAGAACGACCATCCTGCAAAAGGGGTTGATAAGTGTATGTATTTCTATGGAAAACTAACTCAGACATTCTCTCTATTTTATTTATTCATTTCAGACTACCTCAAAGACATAGTCCGTAACTGCAGCCTTGGCAAGTACAAAAGAGATGACATCATCATAAAACAGGGAGAAATCGGAGATTGGTAATCATTTGAAAACCTCTATCAAAGAATTGCTAATTGACTTTTCCAATTTGAGTTGAAACATTTTTTTCTAAGACCAACACGCACGCATTCTCCAAAACAACTTCTCGTGCAGAAATTGACATAGACTAAATACATGACAGTGTTTCTGCTTTTGTGTGGTAAATAAAGTAACGATATTGATAGTGCATAATATAATGTTTAAAGTCAAAACACGAAGCTGTTACTGATGCTGCTGATAATGATGATAATGATGATGATGATGATAATTGATGTGATGTGTGTATTACAAAGTGACAAATAAGAAACATCAAGACTTGAGACTCCATGTGTTTAGAAAATTTCAGTAGAGTCTCGGTTTCCCTTTATCCATTTTTTTTTATAAAAGTACCATGATTATTTTGAAATTACTGATACATTTTTATAGTAAAACAAATTTACTGATGAGATATTGATACATATAGAACCATGTTCTTTTCACTCTAATAAAATATTGACATTGACATATGCCTGTCTTTCGTATTCAAGTCGTTTCTTCATGAAAATAGTGGCCAGAAAGTCTTTCTTACTTTTTCAATATCATTGACAAAAATACTGCACGCTTTATTCTAACATGTATTTATCGATCTAAAGAGCAAAAAAGGAAAGTTAAAAATGTTTTTGATACAAATAAAAGGTCATTTCCGCTGGTGTTTTCTTGGTAAAATAAGTGCTACTTGTAATGGTGCTCCTGGGACTTTAAACTGTCACAAATATACCGTCATATGTATGTTTCTTTTTCAGTTTCTATATCATTCTTGCGGGCAAGATATCTATCTACATTATCAACAAAGACAAAGATGGGGGATCGGGAGATCGGGACGAAAAGGACGCGTTTGCCTGTATCGGTACCCTGAATAATGACGGCGACCTTGACCGATCTAAGCTCGGAAACTTCGTCACAAGTCTAGGTACGTTAATTATATTCACAAACAGGTATTCAAATAGTAAAATTTTTGACCTGTTGACGAGGTTAGATTTTTGCCCAACATTTTTTGCTGAAATGCACGATCTTATCTCCTGCTAATGAAAGCCTTAATCTAATCACTTTTCAGAGAATAAAGCCATTTCATCGCACCATAATTCTCGTTTTAGGTTCCGGTTTTCCATTCGGAGAGGTGGCGCTTGTTTCCGACGATGCTGTCCGAACGGCTACGATTATTGCCGAAGAGGAAACGGATCTACTCGTGGTTGATCGGGCGTTGTACAATCGTGCAGTAAGGGATGTTCTAGCGGAAGAATTCGAAGAAAAACAGTATTTTATACGAACCAACGATTTGTTCTCATCATGGATACCCAAATACAAGAAACAGCTCACAATGGCAATGTACAAAGAAATATTCCCCTATGATTCGGTGTTAGTTAAACAAGGTGACACGGTCGGCAACATATACTTTATAATAAGGTACTGACCTTTACATTACAATAGTAATTATTCATAATAATTTGTTTTAGCTCGGTTACAAAACACATCAGCTTAACTCAAATGCATCGCTCTCGAGACATCCCTTGACTAACCTATCGCTTATTAGAGAGAGCCAACTATCTTCCCTACTCCCGACAACGTATATAGTACTAATCTAAACTTAGGTGTGAAGTGGTACATATGGCATCAATCATTGTCAAAGAAAGCACCTCTTTGGGCCTGACTGGAGATCAAACTCGGGTGCTTCAGTTTCTGGACGAATGCCGTAACCACTATGCAACAGAGGCCTTACTACACATTTGTTGTTAAATTGAAGACAGGAGATATCGTTTTCTAACAATGTGGGAGATTTATAGTTATTTGCAAGTTTCACTGTAAGGTTAAAGCAGCTGTAGCATACGTATATTGAAAGAGTCTTACTTTTTCAGTGGTCAAGTCGAGATACGGTGTGACACGCCTATGCACATGCAACAATATCCCAAGCTTTACAAACTGCTGGAAGATGAACGCGAGAAGTAAGCCTTAGCTTTACAGATATATGCAAAGTTGTGATTTTAACAGGAGCTTTGTTTGATAATCCGGGCTTTCCATGTACAGTAAACTCCGGATATAACGACTCCGGATATAGCGGATAGAAGGAATAATCTTTCTGTGTCCGATTTTTTTTTAGCTTACCATGGCTATAACCCTCCGATTTATGATCGATGATTGTACATCGTCCGAAAACATTTCGTTTCAAACGACATCTTACTGAAACCTATTGGTGTTGATTAAACTTTGCAGGAATGTTCCTTGTCTTGGTTCTTGCCAAAAAGTTGCCTTTATATAGTTCCATATCCATGCAGCTAACTCTGGGTACTTTGGCAACTAGTTGGATGACTAATTCTTCGTCTGAAACCTCATGGCTGTTGTGAGTGCTTAGATATCTTGGCATGGTGTTTATCATTGCCTAGTACTACCTCTTCATACTTTCTCTCCTTACCCCTTGGGTCAATTACGACCTGGCTAGCAGGGGAGCATTTGTCTAAATTACCTGAAACCGGAAATATAGGTGAAAACTTATTTAAGCATATAGTTCAACATTAGTATACGTGACTCACATTTCTCCTAGGCATTACTGACTTGTACCAAGGTAAGCGATAATAGTGCAATCTTGGCCCTCTTGTTTTCTATAGCATCAACTTTAATATGTTTCCAGCAATAAATAAGACTCGGATAGTAAGGAACAAATGATAAATGCCGTCCATAAGAGTTATGTTTAAACGGAGTTTTCTGTATTGGTATTATTTCAACATTGTGTATGTGTTGTCCTGTGCCTTTGTACTTGGCAAAGGTGTTGCCTGTATATAGTTCATATATAAGCTAGCTGTGGGTACTTTCTCCTAATTGAAGGACAAAATCTTTGTAGTGACAAATTTTGATGGTCTTTATGCTGATGAGTATATAAAATCCTAGGACCACTTACGACAATTGTCTCCCATGGATCTAATCGGCATGGCAAGAAGACACAAAGGTACCAGGTCTTAATTCGTATGAGTCGACATACATCTTACTTTGTATACAATTACAAATGCTGACCAAAGGTATAAGGTTTCTCTTTTCTTATGACAAAATACCCTTGATAGCTTTATAAGCTCCAGTTTAACATTCTTCATGGTAAATTTGAATAAAAACTATCTATAGATATGAAAAGTTCTATAACAAAATTCTACGAAATTTTGGATCACCCCTCACCCGTACATGTATATTATATTTTAGACTAATAAAAGAGAAGAAGCAGAAGCAGAGACAGCAACAAGAAGCTGCAGAAAATCTTCCATCACCACTGAAGAAAAAAGAATCTACAAAACTCACCAAACTGTGCTACCTCGGTAAAAACGAGTCACTGGGTAAGCACGAATTGAAAGTTGAAAAACTGTTCTATTCTCTAGTGTCTCTTATTCAATGTCAATACTTTATACGTTCAGACTAAGTATATGTCGCCTATGAATTAAAAGGACCGTAACAATATGTAAATGTTGCTCAGGTAATAAACAGCCGTATGCGTTTCAACTGGGATACCGTCAATACAAAACCATGATAAAAATGTAATGGTGGTTTTCGACGTAGATTGTATATTTAACATCAGCTCCGGTAAAACAAGGAAATAACCATTTGATATGGATCAAAACAAACACAGTATAACTTGTCTTAAGAGACCGCCCTTTGAAAACGTGATTTGTAAATACAACGGTCTGTCAATGCAACTTAATTTCTTCTTTAACAAAGTTTGGTTTAAAAACAATACTCTTAATACACGTGATCTTGTTATACACGTGGCTTTAGTAGCTGTTTGAAAAGGTATACATGTATATAGACACAAGTGGGTTAATTAACTGTTTTATTATTATATAAGGTGAAGTCGAGGTACTTATGGATATGGACACGTACATGACAACTGCAGTTTGTACGGAGAAAACGGAAGTACTTGTTCTGGAGATGAAACATTATGAGCGACTGTTTGTAAAGAAACATCAAAGAACAATTGACGTCATGCGCCGTAATTTAGAGCGGAAGTTAGCCACAAGAACGTCTGTGCTAAAAGAATATGACGCTGTCCCGTTACTTAAGTTACTACAGATAAAATTACACATGTTACATAATCCTCCGCCCGCGCAAGATGACACCAGGAAAAAGAAACCAGAAACGTCCGTTCAGATAGCCGAAAAGTTGTTCTATAATCACCAGGGACCGTTGCTGGATATAGACGGACCTGGAAGTGTGTTTTACATGATTCGAGCAAGAGAAAGGTCAAGGTTAAGGCGCCTGGCGTATCAGCAAGATAGAAACAATTCCCGAAAAGGGCAACAGAACGGTCACGTTCATTCACTCAGGCTCCCACAGACGCTTATCATGGCCGCAAACATGGCGGGTGCCACGGAAACAAGTGATAAATCTGAATTTGAAATGGAAAACGGTACTTCTGTTTCTTTTAACATACCGAAAGAACGAAACTTTGAACTTGACGTGGTCGCAGAACAAAATATGCCGAACAGCTTTTATGAAGGGGAAGATAATGTCAGACACATCAATGGACACATCAATGGTGAACGTGGAAATAATGCAGAAAATGTTCCTCAGTTCTCAGGTTCGTTACCAGAATCTTTGCCGAAGTCATTCAGACGAATTCAAAGTGCAGTTAAAGATAATGTTAGTCGTTCGGCTGACATTGACTTTTCAGAGTCTGCTTACGAATTGAATACGAAATCGCTGTCGTCTTCTCGCCCTGTAACTAGGTTTGAAAAACATAGAACAGAACCAAATTTGAAGCAGCTGGAATCTAAAGTAGCCGAATGGCTGAAAAAGGATAACCCAAAAGCTATTCCAAACGTCTCCAAGTTAAGACGACTTCCGGTCGAGGTGAGGAAACCATTTTGAACTAATTCTTTTCCCATTTTGCAATCACAATTTAACAACAAAATGCCAAAGCGTTTCTAGTCTATTTGTGTTTGCCATTGTAACATAAAAAACACCAAAACAAAATTCATTGACAAATATGTGTGTGGGTAAATTGAACTAATCTATGAATCTGTGTCGATTTTGGTATAAAATGCATTTCTTTGGTTTAAATCGCGATATTAACGGCACTGGAACATTAACGTTTTATAGTATCGAAATTAAGGTATAAATATTATAACTTATCATAAAAATATGACAAGTGAAATACGTTTGTGTATAATGTGAAAACATAATTATGTAAATTTCTGTTTGTACGCTCAGTGTTGAAACGAATATTCCGAACAGTCTCAAAAAGGTAATTAGTTGAACCAGAGATGATTTAACTAACAGACAATACTAACAGACTGCATAGAAACAGAACTGTAATGACAGAAACACTAGCTATTAATGAGGAAGAGGTGGGATGTAGACTTGTTGAAATGTTAGTTAACCGTAGGTAATGATTAGGTTAGAGTTCAGGTTAAAGGTAGCCTAATGTGGTCCATATTTTAGCAATTCCTCTCACTCAATGTCGTGTATAGCCTGTCTCTACTGTCAACCAATATTGGATAGCCAGGGAAGGTAACTGCAGTTCCCCTTTTGGGCAAATGTATATGCAGAGTAATTTTCCCTGATATTCCAACCACTTTTGTCTGACAGGCAGCAAACATTATAATTTTAAATAGGCCTTTTCGTCGTTTGTATAAATTTCAGTTAAATTAATCAACTTTTTTCACATTGTAAATGTGTACATGTATTTAGATGTAACTGCCTGGAAGGTAAGTGTTTAACACCATGATTGATGTGCCAGTCAAAAGTACCAACTGTTTAGTATCAAAAGTTAATTCTTCATAGTTTACTCGAATGAGGTTTTTGCGCATGCGCGTTCAGTCTATAAATTTAGGGAGTGGTCAGTATCCGCCATAGCCAACACTTTGCTTTTAACGGCATCTTCTTTTAAACTTTTTGGCCATTATCATTCCATCATCATAGAAATGTTCTTTTGTTGCCACCCCCACACTCGCGCCCTGCAAACGGCTGTTTAAAGAATTTTATTTCATGCCGAATTATTGTTGTCATGGCAAGAGATGGGTCAACTTTCTCGTCCAGTAACTAAAGGCACACAGCCTTTATACTTGTAGTAAGTTTGTTTCAGTGATACTCATGGGGTCAAATGTCGAAACAATTGGTCAGAAAGAGGTATGATTAAAAAAAGGTATGGTCAGAAAAAGGTATGGTTAGAAAGAGGAATGGTCAGAAAAAGTTATGGTCAGAAATATAAATGGTCCTTTTGGGACCCTCTACAAAGATCAAAATATACAATAAACACCGTTTATAGCGAAATTTCGGATATCAGGAACAAATTTTCTCTGCCCGAAATTTTTAAATTTTTATTCTATAGGAAAATGTTATGTGGATATAACACACACTGGATATAAAGAACACAGGACCACAACTACAATTAGCTCTTATATTACCTTGAGACCAGAAACAAAAACATTCCTATCTAACTATTTAAATCGATTTACATGTTGAAAACATAGAGCAGTATTTTATCAACGATATTGCAACAAATAAGAAAGGCTTTCTGACAACTCATTTTCGTGAAGAAACCGACTTGAATACAAAAGAAATGAATATGTCAACAATGTTTAAGAGTAAAGAGAACGTGGTTCTATCATTATAATATAAGTATATTTATTTTACAATATCAGTAAATTCAAAGAAATCCTGGGACTTTATATGGTCCCTAGGAGTCCGTTATAAGACTTAGCGCACTTTATTTAATGTATTTGCTAAATATCACGTTTATAAGAGAACATTTAAACATTTTTCAAAAATAATAGTTTGAGCACGTGATTCAGATAGATTTATATCCGTTACCAAGGGTACTGTTTTGGCGGAAACGAGCCAGTATCGAATTCCCGCAAAATAGTAACCCGAGGTGACGGATATATCTCCTAATAGGATCCTTTTTTTGCCTTAAAATTATGCGTTATTCAGATGCTGTGTTTGAGGAAGTGACGTGACAATATTTATAACCGTTACGTCACAAGAAATTTACGTCTGGCATCGGGTGTTTTCAAAAGAACGCGTTTCCAGGCAAGGGTATAGAAAATGCCATAGCCACTCCGATATACAAGAAATGCCATTAGATCTTTAACTGACTAGTATGGTTGAACACAAGAGTGTCTGGATTTAGCCTATACTGTATACATTTTCACTTATATATGCACATGTGTGGTGATCTTTGCTCCATTGTATGGTGGACTGTTGTTTTGCTAGATATTTGTGTTTGTGTGTCCAGAGATTTTACTAACTTTAGCTTAAAAAAGATTTTTTTCTGGATTTTTAGACATAGGCACTCTGTGGCAGGTGCATGTACCGTGCAAAACTACACACCCGACGTAATATTTGTATCACGACCTGCGGAATAAACTTGCAGTCAAAAACCTGTTTCGTAAAAATTTTGGTTGGCGTCAAAGAAAAATGATAAGCTGCTCTCAAGCCACTTTCGGCATACCTTGTTATTTGTTATATATCACAGGCGAATGCCTGTCAAGTTTATAAAATGCGTCATTCGGACATTGCATGTTTTAAATAAATTTAAACTGGTAAGTTTCAGACGGAACCCATTCAGTAGTCATACCTCACACAGAGTGCATGTGTAATATTAAATTTAATCTCCAAAGACTGATATCAAATTAATCAGTAAAGTAGAAATGTTTTGTATGAAAAAGTAATTATTTCTAAACAGGTATAATTGTAATGGTACAGTCATACATATCTAATTGCAGGAATTTGGTTGTTGTAAAACTTTAGTTGAAATTACTTTCCTTTTCCGTCCCTTGAGTAGTAGACAGCTCGGCATGGTAACTCCGAAACTGCATACGTGTACTGTTTTTACAGCCACAGAATATATGAAATTCTAAAATTAGGCAACATCACCCATTTAGCACTTTATATTGACATATCTAAAATGCGGCCGACTCGTCACAGAAAAGAGATAGGGAATCTCCATTTTCAAATTAAACGAAACTCATTTTCTGTGATGCGATTCTCTTAAAAGCATTTTCCTGAAGATTTTTTGTTTAAGACATACGATACTTTCGGAAGGGAAAAATCTGAATATATCAACAAAAATAATAGGCCCGTATCTTATATGCAAATATAAGCTATTTTGCCGTTTGAAAAGATGTTAAAATACGGAGGATTGCTTTATTCTTTCGCTTGAAAGGATGTTTAAATATGAAGGATTGCTTTATTTTTTTTTTGCGTGTAAAGATGTTTAAATATGAAGGATTGCTTTAATTTTTTTGCGTGTAAAGATGTTTAAATATGAAGAACTGTTTTAGTTTTTCGCTTGAAAAGATGTTTAAATACAGAGGATTGCTTTATTTTTCGCTTGAAAAGATGTTTAAATATGAAGGATTACTTTATTTTTTTGCGTGTAAAGATGTTTAAATATGAAGAATTGTTTCAGTTTTTGGCGTGAAAAGATGTTTATTGAGGAACTGTTTTAGTTTTTCGCGTGAAAAGATGTTTAAATATGAAGGAGTACTTTAATTTTTTGCGTGTAAAGATGTTTAAATATGAAGAATTGTTTCAGTTTTTGGCGTGAAAAGATGTTTAAATATGAAGAACTGTTTTAGTTCTTCGCGTGAAAAGATGTTTAAATATGAAGGATTGTTTTTATTTTTTGGCTTGAAAAGATGTTTAAATATGGATTGCTTTATTTCTTGGCTTGAAAAGATGCTTAAATATGAAGGATTGCTTTATTTTTTGGCGTTTTAAGATGTTTAAATACGGAGGATTGCTTTATTTTTTCGCTTGAAAATATGTTTGAATATGAAGGATTGTTTTATTTTTTCGCTTGAAAAGATGTTTAAATAATAGGGATTGTTTATTTTTCGCTTGAAAAGATGTTTAAATACGGAGGATTGCTTTATTTCTTCGCTTGAAAAGATTCTAAATACGGAGGATTGCTTTTTACAGAACATGTGTGATATAGCGTTAAACCCTTTGCCATGTGTTATTGAGTTCCTGTCATACGTGTACTATTGATAGTTTGATGTTGTTTTTCATTAGGGTTTGATAAGCAAAAATAAAATCTGTGTGTTTTCTGTCTCTTACCAAACAAGTTAAGGTTGTTCGGTCGGCAGTTTTTCATCTTGTTTGTATTTTGCTTTTTTTTAGGTCGGCAGTAAAAAGTTAAGGTCGGCCGGGAGAACGGAACTGCACCATTTTTTTTTTTGCTGTAGTAAATTTGCTAAATACTATTAACAATTGAATTTGAACTAAATGCGTGTTTAGCAAAGTCATAACTGTTTGATTTATTTTTAGGAAATGGAACCCCCACCAAAGCCAGGAAACAAAATAGTTATACGACGAAGACCGAGGGGTGTCCGAAGCGATTCTTCAGCCGGAACCGGAAGTAGTTTAATCGCTGGTAGTTCAGTTTCAGCACTACATAGACCGGAAAATCGTGCTTCATACGTAAGAGTCTCAAAGGGTGGAAACTCCACGGACAGATTCAACATTCTCCTGGCGAACTAACGTTTAGTTTTATATTGTATTTTACAAATGCTTCCATTGCTATTTACAAAGGCTTTACGCGTTTATTTATATAGTTTTATCACTGCATTTCAATACCTTATAGCAAGAAGGTCATAAGTGCAAAACAATACACGTTGTAAAAATCAGCAATTATGTATCCACATTCTTTTAATTGACAATATCAGCTTTAAGATCTATGACTTTAATTAATTATAGTTTTCATACGCAATAAATTCTACATATAT
Organism: Saxidomus purpurata; assembly: GCA_022818135.1. Taxonomy (NCBI): domain Eukaryota; kingdom Metazoa; phylum Mollusca; class Bivalvia; order Venerida; family Veneridae; genus Saxidomus; species Saxidomus purpurata. The sequence goes on along the minus strand of JAFMSR010000006.1, from coordinate 10,331,422 downwards.
AGATTTTACTGCTTTTATGAGAATACAACAATTAAGCTGAAAACCGTTTTTTTAAATGAATATAACCGATACATGCAAACATGTACTGAAAGGAGCGTTTCTTGCTCACGCACTACTGCCGAATCATATGAATCGGATAAAGCTGACGGTAAATTGCAGTTGAACCGCAACAGCTAACCAAGACAATCGTTTCAGCCTTAATTCTAATTTCTTAAGGATCAAGTGTAACAGTATTGCTCGCCAACTCCGGCCTACAACCAAGGGCGTATTCCTTTCTTTCGCGTATTGGATACGTTCCGTAACGATGTTCTACTCCAATGCCAATCGAGGGTGGTTTTAAAATATGTGCTCAATTTCAGAACGATTATCTCAGCTGGGCGATTCAGAACAGTTGTTCATCATTCCAAAACCGTGACTACTCTGCTGCACCTACCGTATATTACATTACGCGGATACAGTCCGCCAGTGCACTAAATGGAATACGCCCACAGAGTACCATTTTTACTACAAAAATTATTACATCATATTATTACAATAGCAAATAATGGTAAATATTATAACATATTTCAGACTGTATTTCTTTATCAGTTTCATTTAGAAAGCAGTGAAAGTGATGTTTATGTCCCGGTACGTGTTGGTACATTGTTATTGCAAACACTTACTTGTTGTTTCGATTGTCATTTTAAAACGCAATCATTGTTTCATGGCCTAATCTATTTTACTTAAAACTTCCTTGAAGGATTTTACTCCGCGTTATCGAAAATGAAAGCAAGATATGCATCGCATGACCGATCGCTTACTGAAAAAACTGCGTGGGATTTGACGTTATAATGACAATAGCTGAAAGTTATTTAAAAAGTTTTCCTTTTCTTAAAGTCGGCAACGATTGCACATACCAATTTAGGGTTTACAGGGGGAAAATGGGACTTCTTCGTTCATACAACGGCTTCTCCTTTAAACTCTCGTTCGTCAGTGCATATAATATGTTGTACTAAATTAGTCAAGAAGTAAAGTATGCTATAGTAACCTGAAATTTGACCAATAGATTAAGGATTTTGAAAGAATAAATTCCTTAATGCATGTACGTCAATATCTTTATGTACATTTTCTGCCAAATGATAATTTCCTACAAATTGTATGTGGTCAGAAAAAATATTCAAAAGAATGACTTAATGAAACTTCTTTCCCTTGCTCATTGGGTAGTGGAGAAAAGTGAAAAATGAAAACGCATTTGCATTTACATGTATTAACGTCAACTATACTCATTTGAATTTTTTATATGGAAACAGTTTCTATAAATCTGCACTATAAAACACCAACCAGATGTTCGCCTGTTTAATTCTTGCAGACTCTTCAATATACCGTGAAGCAACAAGAATGATAGCACTGTACCAAATCACATGTTACTTTTTTTCTTACATAAATATTTGTCAATAACACAAAACGCCGACACTTTTACTTTAATATAATTATTTGACTTTTCCCCTTTGCTCTTTGCTAACCTCTAGTGTTCCTGCTGGGCATGTGTATTCTCTTTATTTATGAATTACTGGCATTTATTTAGCATCAAAATATAACATCAACCATCTTACTCTTGGACAAGCTTCATCAGAATACTTTTATATACCGACTCCTCTATATCGGTAACAATTTTCACGTTTTTATCCTTCTTAAGTACTGATTTCCAGTCAACAACCATTTGACCCCATGTGTAATGACCTTTAATTTCAACTGTTGCGTATACGTCACTACATGATTTGATGACGTTTTGATTCAGACAGCAAGCTACGAGTACTTCATCACATGGTACGAAAGAACCCCACTTTTGTTCGATAGAATAGTTGACTGAAAGTTGTTCTATTTTCCGAAGGAACTTTGTAGTGCGATTGTTACCAGATCGTATTTCATTATAGAAATCCTGGAAACAAAAAACAATTTTACAGGCACAATTTCTTGGATAGAGATCTATGTTTTTACATTTTGACGTATATATAACATAGTCTTTAAGTAGTCAATACTAAAAGGTGTAGCTATAAAACTTTTCAAACGCCAGTCTTTACTCGATTCATTGACTAGATGTCAACATATATATTACATTTGGAGTTGAACTAACTTCTGTCACGTCAGATAAATTAGACCTTCGGCTGTGATCTTAGAAGTTAGATGCAGGGGTAAGTTATTTTTCAATCTGCTTCACTGAAGAGATTGTCTTCAGTCTTCCACTGCTTTCCGTATTTTGTTCGTGTAAATCGAGTGCTATTCCACAAGATGAAATAGCATTTTCTGAATAAAATTCATGTTCAGTTTCTTAACAATCCGAACATTTTGTTCATTTCCGGTCACTTTAGACCAATCAACAATCATCTGTCCATGAGTCAACGGTGATCGCAGTTCTACAGACGCATAAACAGCATCTTCTTCTAAGATGACGTCATCAAATATGGCCGACGCCATTGCATACTGATCAACAACTTCGTAGCGCTTGCAAATTCCTCGATCAAAAAATGGCTGATAGAAATTTGAAATGACGCTTTTCTCGATTTTGGAAAGAAACCGGGCACAAGAGGTTTCACTGCTCGCATGAAATTTTCTGAACCATTCCTGGAAGAGATTTGTTTTCAGACCGGGAATTAAAGTAATTGAACAATCACTCACAGGCTGCTACATTTTGTAGGTCCTTGAGTCAATAACACTAGATCGTCATGTGATGTCAGTCTTTTATAAAAATAAAGCTTGAAAGTTAAGATTCGTAAATGAGTAAGGATTTCTGCGCGTGCATAAAATATTTCTGATTGCACGTTGTAAAATAGATCAGTAGAGTAAACTCCTGTTATAACGAACTCCTTGGAACCATTTATAGTTGTTCCTTATATCCGGAGTTTGCTATATCCATATAACACTTTCATATCAAATACATTAAGAAAAAAATCTCTTGCAGAAAAAAAAAGTTCCTTATATCCAGATTTTCGTTATATCTGGAGTCGTTATATACGGAGTTTACTGTATGTACTATCTGAAGTCCTCTTATCTAAGAAACTGCCAACATTTCGTACTAAGGTCTGTAGCGTCGCTCGAGCCCGTGACTCTCAATCAGTGATCACATAAAGCGATTTGGACCACTACTGAATATGTTCGGACTTCTACAAGGTATTACTGCCTAGTGCAGCTGAAATGCAACGTCAACATTACAAACGTAACGGAGTGTTGGTATGACATCACTAATTTAAAACTATAAAACAAAATATAGCAAATTTACCCAAGGCAAAGAATGTTTGTCACATGTTTCCCATGTAACCATGGTGATTGGAGATTTTAACTGGTTAAGAACGACGTAAGCTGCTTCTGGGTCGCAATAAAAGTTGAACTCTGCAGAGGTTGTCATATTTCCCTTCCCTGGAAGTTAAAACAGATCTGTAGTTGAGGAGAAAGAAATATCAAATCGTTCGTTTCTGAACCAGAGAATCAAGTTTTAGGGGAAGAATTCTTATTCTCTGAGGCATACACAGGGGTATATGAGTAGTAATGATATGATAGGTGAATATCTGTTAAGATGTCACGTGAGGAGGAACTCTCAGTTGCTATTGTAATGTTGGCGCTGCCCGTGGCTACAACGCCGCGTTTTGATTTTTTCCGCGCACAGGTACCTCTAGCAACCTTATTTATACAATAACTGTTGTTTACAAAATAAATGTTCAGGAACTTGCTACTGAAGCTATATACATGTACATTTGTATAGAAGTATGCTACGTGGAAAATACGGAATAGGTACATGTGTTTTAATGGTCAAGTTTTAAACCATCACGTGTTGTAGGAAACAATTACAATGTTGTTTGAAAGTCCTTAAAGGAACAACTGACCACCAAATTGATCAACATTAGACAGCCACCTACCTACAATTGCAACACTTTATGCGGCATTCGACAGGTTGCTGAAGACACGTTTAACTGTATTTCAGATGTTACCCAACAAAACCATGCACTTAGAGACTGCATAATTTTAGTACAAGACGGCGGTATTACGTTTTCTTGATTAAAATGTACAGATGAAAAGGAATTAAATAAACTCCCAGACGAACACGTACTTTTCATACACCGATAACGTCATGCAATAATATGTGTTTTACTTTAATATCACTGAATCAACAAAATCTAATAGTTGCATTTGAATCGGGACTTAACTAGAAATCTAACATAAAAAAACCCTGACACCTCACTTTATCAATATTTTACCCAATGTATCACCTTCATGATTTCCGCCCATTATGTAGCAGTCTTTCAGCCGGGAACCAAAGTCACTGTCCATGCGTATTGTCATGGCAACGTTTGTAAGTGGTCCGAGACAAACAAGAGTTACATCCCCTGGAAAATAAATGAACTGGAGATGTAGTAGGCCATAGGTTTGTTCAGTGATATAGGGCTGAACTAAAGTAAGAAAATCAGCCGACCGGATTCCAAATACTGCTAGTACTAAACTACAGAAAGAACGAAGAATCAGGAAGGCATTTTTGTTTGCATAAACAATACTTAGATGATCAACTGTATTTTCTGTGTCCATTTTTTCTTACATATATGTTATCCTACCTTCATGTTCTTTCGACAATCGCACTAGTGCTGTCACACCATGTTCTGCTTGAAGATGACTTTCATCCGGGGCTTCTGTATCTGGTGCGTCTCCAAATCCATCAGAGCCGTGATAATCACTGGCTGGTCGCTTGTCGCCCAGCAACGGCTCATTACAGCCAACAAATACCGGAATCTTGACAAAATAAAAGTTGTCATTTCAAGAGAGCGTTCTTTCGCAAATTTCTTTGTTTTTTTTTCTTCAGAAATTCTTGTATTCTATAAACATTATATAGTAGCAAATTTCAGTAAATGAAAACAGTCATCTTTAATTCATACCATTCGGGTAGTTGGGATATACATGTACATTTTGAATTACATTGTACATGTAGTTTTAGAAGACATTAACTCAAAACGAGACATTTAGAGATGATGAAATATGCGCATCCATACGGAATTTAGTCGCATAAAAAGTCATATACATTTGTAGTCGTGTTGGCAGCGAGTCTCGAACTCATGACAAACAATCAATGAGAGGTTTGGTGACTGCTAGACAATGACCTTATCCACTAGACTAAATACTCGGATTAAAAACAGTGGTACGGCGTTGGTTGGTGTATAAATTCCGTATCCAGTATACTCAGTTCCAAAAGAAAGTGTGCACTTTTTTATTTCTCCATTTTGATAAAACGTATCGGTCTCGAATTTCGAACACTACCTTTACACAATTTTGCTATCGATTGAATGCGCTGTCAATGCACAGGCAATTGAGCATAAATTGCTCTAAATTTTGATGCCAAACATCATGATATTTCTGTTAAAAATAATACATAAAATTAACAAAAACCTAAGTGCACACTTTCTTTTGGAACTGAGTATATATTCAGTCCTTCTGTACCTCACCATCGGTAAGCACTGTTCTGATGTCAGTGTACTCTCAATTGTATCATGTAGGCCTAGATCTATATTATAAAACTTGCCGTATTAAAACCTTATCTATATTCATCATTAAAATTCCCCTTCTGGTGTCTGCAACCATGATTCTGTTTCTCTTACGAAATTAAACCATAAAATTTAAAACTCACGTCCATTCTGTCGACAACCTTTAAAATTCGAAGAACATTTAACCCGACTTGTTTGGAGTCAGCATTTCCCATCACGCACGTGATACCAATGATGTCAACATCCGGGTTTTTAAGAGCCATCAGAATCGCTTGAGCGTCGTCAACTCCAGCATCTGTGTCGATCAGAAGCTTTTTCTTTGCTCCAGACATACTGCTCAGATGTAGAGCTACAAAAGTTGCAAAAGAATGAATAAATATATAGCAAAACAATTATATAAAGCTATTAATGGCAGATAAAAAGAATATTGTTTGTCCATTTCTATTACGTTTTTTTGTACTTGTTAGATTAACTTTATTACTTTCGCTTGTTCTGCTTTATAGGTAATTATTAGTGCATCGTTTTACGCTTGAATGAAGTAGGGGTTAAAAGTAAAAGTTGCAAATCTGACCAACATAAGGTCTCTTAGCCCTTAACGGATTTGCATTGGCTCGAAGCCGGTTTAAATCCGTTTGCCTACTTATTCCCTGCTCTACTGCAGTACTTTTGAACCGGTGACGTAAGTGCGTCAACGTCATGTATCTATCCTGACGTGCCGTTGTCCCCTTCGGCCTGCCGTTTCGTGGAAGATCTCTAACGCTTCTATTTTGACGGTAACGTTGTCGAAGGTTCATGATGATATTTCTGTGGCAGTTACCTGCCTAGCGACGTCAGAGACGCTGACACTTGAGTCCATGAATTCGTTCATTTTCTTGAAGCCTTGGGATCTTGTTAATGATTGAAATTCAAAGGTACAGTGATTTAATTTATTGCATAGTCAGTAAAGAAATCGGTTAGTCTGTACTTGTACTCGGTTAATCTGTACTTGTAAACATGTTGCACGGGTATCACGTGCAAAAAGTTGCATAATAGCCTTCGGGCAGCCTCTTTCTGGGAGACTATATAAAGATATTAGAAAACTTTCGTTTCCGGAAAGGAAAACTATAATTTATCAGTTATTCTGTTAAACTCAAATTTTCTGCACAATATGACCACATTCGATGCAGTATGTCATATTTTCATTCTGAGAACGCCCTTAACAATTCCAGATTCAAAAGAAAATTCGATTTGGTCTTAGTAATGGACCTTATGGACTTAACACGATATTATTCAATTATAGAATCATTTTGAGGTCAAAACATAGTTTTGCGGACCTGTGAAAAAATGATACCTCGTCCAAGGTCTGAATCTTCACATGTTGATTGGGAGATACAGTGCATATCATTTTAATTTTGATTTAGTTCAAAGACTTGTTGCTATGGCAACGAAATCATGAAAAATGGGGCTTTTCTAGCAATAACTCTTAAAGTATGCATGATAGGTTCATGAAACATTACGTGTTAATGAAGAGCAATGGGGAGACAGTGCACAGTAGCATGTATTTGAATGATTTGTGCAACACGGAGACCCTGGTTGGTCCATTTATGTACAAGAGTCTGTGTGTAGCAGTTTATGTACAGAAACAAATAAACCATTTCTGACTATAACCACTGAGCTGGGCAGCCACACGGCTCTTTATGAGAAATGTATCCATCCACTGTTATGGCTGAAATCTCACGGACACGAGAAATGCACTTTCAACATGTTTCCTGGTGTAAGCTGTAACACAATTTAACGTCATAGTTACAATGTGCCTTTAAAACCTCCTTCAATAACCGATGAACCTTCAAGAGACGATGTACCTTCAATAACCGATGTACCTTCAATAGCCGATGTACGTTCAATAGCCGAGGTACCTTCAATAGCTGATGTACCTCCAATAGCCGATGTACTTTCAATAGCTGATGTACCTTCAATAGCTGATGTACCTCCAATAGCTGATGTACCTTCAATAGCTGATGTACCTTCAATAGCCGATGTATCTTCAAAAGCTGATGTACCTTCAATAGCTGATGTACCTTCAAAAGCTGATGTACCTTCAATAGCTGATGTACCTCCAATAGTCGATAAACTTTTCATAGCTGATGTACCGTCAATAGCTGATGTACCTCCAATAGCCAATGTACCTTCAATAGCCGATGTACCTCCAATAGTCGATGAACTTTTCATAGCTGATGTACCGTCAATAGCTGATGTACCTCCAATAGCCAATGTACCTTCAATAGCCGATCTACTGTCAATAGCTGATGTACCTTCAATAGCCAATGTACCTTCAATAGCCGAATTTCCTTCAATAGCCGATGTACCTTCAATAGCCGATATACCGTCAATAGCTGATGTTCCTTCAATAGCCAATGTACCTTCAATAGCCGAATTTCCTTCAATAGCCGATGTACCGTCAATAGCTGATGTTCCTTCAATAGCCAATGTACCTTCAATAGCCGAATTCCTTCAATAGCCTGATGTACCTTCAATAGCCGATGTACCTTCAATAGCCGATGTACCTTCAATAGCCGATGTACCTTCAATAGCCGATTTACCTTCAATAGCCGATGTACCTTCAATAGCCGATGTACCTTCAATAGCCGATGTACCTTCAATAGCCGATGTACCTTCAATAGCCGATGTACCTTCAATAGCCGATGTACCTTCAATAGCCGATGTACCTTCAATAGCCGATTTACCTTCAATAGCCGATGTACCGTCAATAGCTGATGTACCTTCAATAGCCAATGTACCTTCAATAGCCGAATTTCCTTCAATAGCCGATGTACCTTCAATAGCCGATGTACCGTCAATAGCCGAATTTCCTTCAATAGCCGATGTACCGTCAATAGCTGATGTACCATCAATAGCCAATGTACATTCAATAGCCGAATTTCCTTCAATAGCCGATGTACCTTCAATAGCCACTGTACCTTCAATAGCCGATGTACCTTCAATATCCGATGTACCTTCAATAGCCGATGTACCTTCAATAGTTTATGTACCTTCAATAGCCGATGTACCTTCAATAGCCGATGTACCTTCAAAGTGTGATGTACTCTCAATAGCCGATATACATTCAATAGCTGATGTACTCTCAATAGCCGATGTACCTTCAATAGCTGATGTACCTTCAATAGCTGATGTACCTTCAAAGTGTACCTTAAGCCGATGTACCTTCAATAGCCGATGTACCTTCAATAGCCGATGTACCTTCAAAGTGTGATGTACTCTCAATAGCCGATGTACCTTCAATAGCTGATGTACTCTCAATAGCCGATGTACCTTCAATAGTCGATGTACCTTCAATAGCTGATGTACCTTCAATAGCCGATGTACCTTCAATAGCCGATGTACCTTCAATAGCTGATGTACCTTCAATAGCCGATGTACCTTCAATAGCCGATGTACCTTCAATAGCCGATGTACCTTCAATAGCTGATGTACCTTCAATAGCCGATGTACCTTCAATACCGATGTACCTTCAATAGCCGATGTACCTTCAAAGCTGATGTACCTCTCAATAGCTGTCTTCATGTACCTCCTCAATAGCTGATGTACCTTCAATAGCTGATGTACCTTCAATAGCTGATGTACCTTCAATAGCTGATGTACCTTCAATAGCTGATGTACCTTCAAAGCTGATGTACCTTCAATAGCTGATGTACCTTCAATAGCTGATGTACCTTCAATAGCTGATGTACCTTCAATAGCCGATGTACCTTAACAGCTGATGTACTCTCAATAGCTGATGTACCTTCAATAGCCACCTCCATCAATAGCTGATGTACCTTCAATAGCTGATGTACCTTCAAAGCCGATGTACCTTCAATAGCTGATGTACCTTCAATAGCCGATGTACCTTCAATAGCTGATGTACCTTCAATGCTGACCTACCTTCAATGCTGATGTACCTTCAATGCTGAGTACCTTCAAGTGCTGATGTACCTTCAATAGCCGATGTACCTTCAATAGCTGATGTACCTTCAATAGCCGATGTACCTTCAATAGCTGACCCTGTACCTTCAATAGCTGATGTACCTTCAATAGCTGATGTACCTTCAATAGCTGATGTACCTTCAATAGCTGATGTACCTTCAATAGCTGATGTACCTTCAATAGCCGATGTACCTTCAATAGCTGATGTACCTTCAATAGCCGATGTACCTTCAATAGCTGATGTACCTTCAATAGCTGATGTACCTTCAATAGCTGATGTACCTTCAATAGCTGATGTACCTTCAATAGCTGATGTACCTTCAATAGCTGATGTACCTTCAATAGCCGATGTACCTTCAATAGCTGATGTACCTTCAATAGCTGATGCACCTTCAATAGCTGATGTACCTTCAATAGCTGATGTACCTTCAATAGCTGATGTACCTTCAATAGCTGATGTACCTTCAATAGCTGATGTACCTTCAATAGCTGATGTACCTTCAATAGCTGATGTACCTTCAATAGCTGATGTACCTTCAATAGCTGATGTACCTTCAATAGCTGATGTACCTTAAAAGTACCTTCAATAGCTGATGTACCTTCAACACAATGATGTACCTTAAATAGCTGATGTACCTTCAATAGCTGATGTACCTTCAATAGCTGATGTACCTTCAATAGCTGATGTACCTTCAATAGCTGATGTACCTTCAATAGCTGATGTACCTTCAATAGCTGATGTACCTTCAATAGCTGATGTACCTTCAATAGCTGATGTACCTTCAATAGCGATGATGTACCTTCAATAGCTGATGTACCTTCAATAGCTGATGTACCTTCAATAGCCGATGTACCTTCAATAGCTGATGTACCTTCAATAGCTGATGTACCTTCAATAGCTGATGTACCTTCAATAGCTGATGTACCTTCAATAGCTGATGTACCTTCAATAGCTGATGTACCTTCAATAGCTGATGTACCTTCAATAGCTGATGTACCTTCAATAGCCGATGTACCTTCAATAGCTGATGTACCTTCAATAGCTGATGTACCTTCAATAGCCGATGTACCTTCAATAGCTGATGTACCTTCAATAGGTGATGTATCTCAATAGCTGATGTACCTCCCTCAATAGCTGATGTACCTTCAATATTCCATGTACCTTCAATAACTGATGTACCTTCAATAGCGTGATGTACCTCTCAATAGCGATGTACCTTCAATAGCCGATGTACCTTCAATAGCTGATGTACCTTCAATAGCTGATGCACCTTCAATAGCTGATGTAACTTCAATAGCTGATGTACTTTCAATAGCGATGTACCTCAATGCCGATGTACCTTCAATAGCTGATGACCTTCAATAGCCGATATATTAAGTATTCATAGTCCCGGACGACAATAAGATTTCTACCCAGGTGAATCTTCCAATACCTTCAATAGCTTATGTACCTTCAATGCTGAGTACCTTCATAGACCTGATGCACCTTCAATAGCTATGTACTTCAATATGACCTTAAATAGCTGATGTACTTCAATGCTGATGACCCTTCAATTTGCCTTCAGTAGCTTATTATTTGGAATTTCTAAGATGTACTATTTTTTACCGGAGTGTTTGCGGGACGAAAAGACGAAATGGCACAAATCAGCTACCATAGTCTCCTATGACTCATACACTTATAACCTTTTACTGATATATCTTCCTGTTTACTTAAGAAAAAGCTTTACACACATTGCTTTCAGATAGTCTTGACATGTTGATTAAACATGTAAAGGCCTTTACAATTTCATTTGTAAAACTTTGCGAATTTATTATTTATGCTTCTGGTTCTTGTTCTCGGTTAAAAAATATGAGAAATTCACATTAGATGGCAGTCTGGAATATTTGCAGTGTTAAGGGACATACCCTATAACTGATGTCAAACTAAATAACTTCCAAAACATAAATAATATAATCTTTGGAAGTATCATAACTTGACCTAAAAGTTTCAGCTATGCATTATAAAATCAGTAACTGTAGCGTTAACCATTAGTAGCGGATACGATTTGTTATAGAAGGCCTCTTATATCGGTTAATTATGGTAAACTAGAGGTATTTTTCGCCATAGGTTCTTCTTTGAAATTGTATTTATTTATCATTTTACGTTCATTGAACACATAATCTATGTTTCGAGAATATAATCTGCTAGATGTAGGTAGAGTATGTCCCTTAAAATTACATCTACCTATGACAGTGTATAAGAAAGGCTGTTCACAAAATCCCCGAATCGAAGATTAATAACATAACCTTAAAAACCTGCATACTGAACTTGAAATTTGCTTTTTTTAATATTCTTGAATTGAATTAATAAATATATGATAAATAAATTATTCTTACCTGTAGCAATGGAACGCTATATGTATATTCCCGTAGAGAACAATTATTCTTACGCGTGTAAAGTTTTTATTTCCTACGTTGTCGCTGTCTACACTTGTAATACAATTAATTCAGATACATGTACGGTTATCAGTACGGAGTTCAGTTTGCTAGGTCGCACGTGTTGCAAGATGACATGGTTACACATCAATTTGTATCAGCGTGTGTATTGTACACTACTCATTGAAAAGATTGGAATGTTGTGCCATTATCACGATGATTATACTGTGAATCGCAACTCGGGAGAGGATACAAATGTAATGCATAAGAAATAATCAATACCCCCGCCCTTCCTCCCCCTGTATGTTATTGTCGATTAACATACAGTCCGTGGTAATTGCGTATATATACCATTAAAATCACTCAGACGCACCAAAGAAGGTAAATAGTTTGAATTATATCAAATATTTATAATGACACGTTCGACTACATGTCGCTATATGCGTGTAGAATAACTCAAAAGCTAATTTGTGAAGTTTAAGTTTATTAATGTTCAATTAAACTCAAGTCTGATAACCTGTTGCACAGGTATGTACGTCAGGCAAAGCTCAGTAATGGTGGCGCCCATTGGCATGTTGATATTATAGTGAAATTATGTTCATCATTCAAAACTGATATGTTTATTCAAAAAGGTTTTGATCAAAGATGCTTGGGGTATGTACTCGCCACCCAATCTATACTTGTCCCATGTTGTACGGAACGTATATAAATACAAGATTGAAAACTCCGATCGCATATTTAAGGTATGTATGTAAGTAAAGAATAACTAACCGGTTTTTCCAATGCAAAACAATTTTCTGAATAAAATCGCACTCCAAACTACATCTAATACGATTGAATAAAGAGAATTTCGAGGAAAAACACTTCTGTCACTTGTACACAAATCACATTTAGTATATACACGAAGTAGGTTTCCCGCATCGCAGTATATGAAATAGCGTGCGCGGGGTACCATTACGTTTACAGCGCGGATTTTGTCTTGTTTGAGTACTATAGCGGTAAATTTGAAAACAGATTTATATTTTTGTGTCGCACAATACAACCACTGGAACGAGCTATAGTTTTTGTATCGGTATTATTTTTAGAAATGACATAAACAGGATAGAGGAAATCAAGTTGTTTCAAATCTTGTATTTATTTACATTGTCACCATAAAATGTGATCAGTAGGCAAGTAGAATAATGCATTGCATCTGTAATTGGTTAGCTTACACGCAGTTGTAGGATGTATTTAAAGATATTGCAGTGAGCAAGGGCGAGGGTCAGACCTAAGGGGGTGAGGTACAGACCCCAAGCATCTGTGATTTTGACAGCATTTTAAGAGGCCAAAGGTTTTATGAATGCCCAATCTGTGAACGTAGTAAAAGTTGGACCAGTGAGAGTACTAAATATCGGACTGGTTACTCCAAGAAGACATTTCGGATATGAGACTTTTTAAAATTTATTAGCAGCACAAGTCGAGCTTTAAAATGTTCAAATTGAAAGCTGAAAACGAACAACAGCAAAAAAAACAGAAACAAAAACAACGTAAAACCAACAAAAAGACGCCGTTGTAGGATTGGAACCGCACCTGTAAAATAAGGGTGCCAGTGACAGACATAACCACTTAGCCACGGAGAGTTTTTGAATACTGGCATGAATGATCAATTCCTATATAAAGCACCCCTGCTGACATTAGTATGCCGACTAAATATCCGAAATATCAACGAATATCTACCACGTCCGAAAATACGGCTACATTTCCTGATACAAAACAAATGTATTAAAGGGTTCAATTCCTACACAAAAGACCCTGTTAACTCAATGTACAACATTGCCTGTGTGAGCGCCGCCATTATTGAGCTTTGCCTGACCCGTACCGTATGGGTTGGGGCAATTAAAACTGTTTGGGTTATACCCCTGAGGGTATCACCCAGTATAGTGGTGGTTTCTTTAATAAACATAATCAAGGAGGTACAGTACATCTAGGCCCCTGCCAAATTATTCTAAGATGAAAGCTGCTGACATATCTGGAACACTTATAGTTGCTTTGTCACTATCTTATATGTGAATGTTGAGAGTGAAGTTTAGAAAAGACAAGAGCTGTTTGTAAAACACGTATGCCCCCCTTGGTGAAAAAGTTGTACTATGAAAGGAACAGTTTTTAAAGTAAAAGTCAGTGTGAAATTCGTGAAAACGGCGTATGTAGAAATTGTAGAATTAAGAAACTATCTAAAAAGAAAATGAAACAGTCAATATTGTAATTCAACATTGAATTTGACCCTAGTGGAAAAAAGTCACCTTGACTGTTAAAGGTGTGTTTTTGGGCAAAGACACTTGCTTAAAACAATTTAAAGATTTGAAAACAAAAAAGGAAAAAAAGTAATATTAAGCGACCTTGACCATCGAAAAATCTGTTTTTGCTAAAAACCTTGACCGTAAATCTTTTGTTTGCTAAAAACAATTTTATGATAAAAGAAAATTGAAAAAAATCTATATTTAATAACAGTGACTTTTACCTTGACCCATAAAGTAATTTCTTTGCTAAAAACAATTGAAAACAAAAACAAATTAAAAAAATCTATTTTTAGTAAAATAATAATCAAAAACAAAAATTGGGATTTTTTTAGTAACAGTGACCTTGACGCCCCCACACTTTTTTGTCTTGCTTAAAGAATATAAAATTTCAAAGAAAATAATTTCCTCCTCTCTACAAGCACCACAAGTTCATGCTTGGTCCCCTACTCATGTATTCAAGGGACCATTTTTCTATTTTTAGTAACAGTGACCTTGGCCTTGATCAGGACCCCAAACTGCGCCCTCTCCCCGCAAACTATTACACCAAATTCCTTGCTTGTCCCTAACCTAGGTTATTTAGCGGAACCTTTTACAATTCCGGGTCCTGTGACCTTGACCTTGACCTACTAATCTCAAAATCAATAGGATCCTTTACCAGTTAGACCAACCACCACATGTTTCGAGATGTTAGGCCAAACTTCTCGAGTTATCTTTCGGGAACCTTTTCATTTGAGTCACGTGACCTTGGTTTGACCTACTACTCAAAAGGGTGTCTCTTCAAAACCTCCACATCAAGTTTGAAGATGCTAGGCCCAAGCGTATTCAAGTTATCACCCGGAAACCGTTTTACTATTCCGGGTCACTGTGACCTTGACCTTTGACATAGTGACCTAAAAAGAACAGGGGTCCTCTGCTGGTCATGAGCAAGCTCCACATCAAGTTTGAAGATCCTAGCCCCAAGCGTTCTTGAGTTATTATCCGGAAAATAGTTGGTAGATGGACGGACGGACGGACACCCCTGCGTAGGTGGTATTAGGTGGTATTTCAATTGTTCTCGAACAATAGAGTGACCACTTAAGTAACAAAAGAATGACCACTTAAGGGACAAAAGACGGAATGAAGACAATAGATTTCTATTGTCTTAGACCACATCCCCTACCACCTAAGATACCCAACATGCGTGCGGACGGACGTACGAACCGACCGACATATGCAAACCAATATACCCCTCTTCTTCGAAGGGGGCATAACAATGCGTGGTAGTCCTTGACTTCAAACTAACGTTGTAAATGGCAGAAATACGAAACTGCTTTTAGTCTGTACGTTTTGCTGAATGTCAATGATCCTGTTAAAGTTGAATTATGCACATTTTTGTTTCAAGTAAAAAGCCGACTGAAATAGGTGTGTGTAAAAACGGTAGAGGAAGTAATAGCTTTTAACCCAATACACCACACTCTTCCTGCTACCAGTACGAAGTAATAACTTTCCAAATATTACTTTTCCTATTTTGACTGGGAGAATCAATTTAAGAAAAAAAATGCATGCAGGAGTTGCGTCCCGTCCACTGCGGAAATCTTTACCACCAACAACAATAACAAAGGAACTATTATTTTATTAGTCAATTTTTCAATTTCTCAAGCACCAACTTCAAATACCTATGCGGCATTATCATTGGTTTAACACATTTAAATGCACAGCAACCGAACATTGCTTTTATAAAACTATCACCAAACAAGAGCTGTCCCTCACAAGTGACGAATGCCCCCGAAAGAGGTGTCTAACAGTCTGTGTCCTCTCCATGTGCTCAATAAATGTGCTATGCAATTTTAAAATCCTTCCATGCATGACAGAGTTACCATTCATACAGTATTCCATTACTTTTAAACATTAAGTTTGACCTTGAACTTTGAGGTAGGGACATGGGTCTTGCACGCGACACATCGGCTTGATGTGCTGAACATTTGTGCCAAGTTATTTTTAAATCTTTCAATGCATGACAAAGTTATAGTCCGGACTCAAATGTATGCATATATACAGGATTCCATTACTTAAAAACTCTAAGTGTGACCTTGACCTTTGAATCGTCTTGATGTGCTAGACATTTGTGCCAAGTTATTTTAAAATCCTTCAATGCATGACAAAGTTACAGTCCGGACACGAATGTGTGCATATATGTATATATAGAGGCATCCATTACCTTCAAACTCTAAGTGTGACTTTGACCTTTGAGTTAGGGACATGGGTCTTGACACGTCGTCTTGCTGTGCTAGACATTTGTGCCAAGTTATTTTAAAATCCTTCAATGCATGACAAAATTACAGTCCTGATACGAATGTATGCTTGTATAGAGGAATCCATTACCTTCAAACTCTAAGTGTGACCTTGACCTTTAAGTAAGAGACGTGGGTCTTGGACGCGACACGTCGTCTTGGTGTGCTAGACATTTGTGCCAAGTTATTTTAAAATCCTTCAATGCATGACAAAGTTACAGTCCGGACACGAATGTGTGCATATATGCATATATAGAGGAATCCATTACCTTCAAACTCTAAGTGTGACCTTGACCTTTGAGCTAGGGACGTGGGTCTCGGACGTGACACGTCGTCTTGATGTGCTAGACATTTGTGCCAAGTTATTTTAAAATCCTTCAATGAATAACAAAGTTACAGTCCGGACACGAATGTGTAAGTGGGAACGCACAGACAGACGGACGGTGCGATTTTAATATGCCATCCTTCGAGGGCATAAAAAGGTAAGATGCGCATAATGTCACTTACAGAAGGTACAGCTTTCACGTGCATTTTATATAAGAATGAATTAATTACGAATTAGATGATCACGTGAGCTAAACGTAATGATCTAAAATGCTGACGACTTTACCGGACTATATAACAAAGAGCCAGCCCATTAAAGACCTATACCGCTAACATGTACTCTTTGCAAAGTATATGAACACTTTGCAGCTTCCATTTTAACAAATACTTTAGTAAACATAATACCATTCTGTACAGTCTGACATACAGTAAATCAAAGCGCTGAAGGTACTGTTGTTTTTCAGTCTGATACAAGGACAGATTGATCAGTCTTGATGACCCACTTTAATCAGAAGGTTAAACAAGTGGGCCTAAATGGACTTAAGCCGCTCACCTGGACAAACTTTATTTCAAGTGGTTAAAGAGACAATCCCTAGCCTATATCTAGCAGCTTATATTCTCGAAACATAGATTATGTGTTCAATGAACGTAAAATGATAAATAAATACAATTTCAAAGAAGAACCACCTATGGCGAAAAATGCCTCATTTTCCACATTTATCAATATAGAGGCTTTCTGTAACAAATCACTCCACCCATTAAATGTACAACAACAACTCTACAACACACTTATTGATTTTGAATGGTTTACGGTCTGCGTATGTTTTAAACCGCTGACTACGAAGACCTGGATGATAGCTGAAACTTTAAGGTTGAGTTATAATACTTCCAAATATGCTATTGTTTATGTTTTGGGGGTTATTAGTTTGGTATAGTTATAGGGTATACCCAAATTAGTTTGTATATTAGTTTGGTATCAGTTATAGGGTATATCCCTTTAAGATTCCGTTGACAAAAATAAATTCCTAATATATAAAGCTGGAATCAACAAAACGAGTGAAATCTAGGAAGCAATATGAGAAGATCTGTTGAAAAGGTTGGTGAGTTTGGTTTTACGGCACCGCTACACTATTATGTTTATATTGGAATTTCGAAAGCGTTTGTTATGCTTTATAGTTTGGTACCGTATATACATGTATACAGATATACTTTACAGGAATTTATACTGGGGCCTTTTCATTTGACTATCAGTTCTAAAATATGTTATTTTCATACAGTTTGAACAACTTTATTTTTTCACGAAATCTGAGAGCGAGCAGCTTTAAAATTGATAAGTAAATTATCAACACTTGAGAATGAACTATACTCTTGTGGCAGTCTGATATATGTATTACATAATTTGAAAATTACAGTTAATCATGGGAAATGCTTTCTTTTATCCCTTTAGCAGCTGTATTTATGTGGCCAATATAACAGCAGTAACTGTTTCAAACTAAGAGGGGAAAATGTCATAGCCTGAAAATTTTCCTTGTTTTTAGTTTAATTCTATTTTATTGTTCTATGTATAAATACACTTATAACATTTGGACAGAAACATATAAAATACATTGATTCCTTGTTCTTTCTTTGCGAAGTATTAACGAAATATTTAATGTGGTGAAACGCCGAGATAACCACGTGAGCCACGGCTAAGATATTTTACTTGTTTAGCTATTATATACATGTAAGTGCAAAATCTGCACCTAAAAGAAACTGTAAACGAAATAATTACTTGTACAAGCTTGCGCTAAACTTAACATTAATAATTATCTAAAGTCAACAGTTTAGATAGAAGAGTTTGCGATGCATTATGTTGAAAATGTATTAAACCTTTAATAAGTATAACTGCTTGTAATATGTTGAAAATGCATTAAAACTTAAATAGGTAGTTTTGATAAATTAAATGATGATGCAATATTACGGAATCATTTAATTTTGAGAGAATTATGAAAGGAAACTTTTTTAACTTAAAGTGAAAATATACGACGCTACTTGAATGCCATAATATTTTAGACAACATCACTTGAACGCTGTGACTGTGTCTTCGTAATGTAAATCACCGTATAGTTTATATTGTTGTCTGGACTGCAGTTTGATTAAAGAAAAGTTCACAATGCTGTAAACATGTCAACGACGCTCAATATTTACAACAAAATTTATTGAAAATAAAAATTGATTTGAATTTCTTGTTGATAGCGCCTGAAATATTTTTATTATCACTTTTGAATTGTTATGTTCTTTATTTATAGGCATATGTGCGTACTACATGACGTTCGTGTTACAATTATAGCTTGAAACAATCTCAATATGCAGTTATAACTGTACTTAATAAAGATACATTGCCACACAGGAAGTTTTATAAGACACTTGATATATGTACAGTCACATTCACTTTACAGGATTTAGTCGTAAATAACAATAAAAACTTGTTCACTGCTTACAAACAATCATTATTGGACCACGATTTAGTCGTAAATAATAAAACAAAATTAATCACTGCTTACAAACAATCGTCATTGGACCCTTTTTTGCAGCAATAAGATCGGAATGTTTCAGTTTCGGACATGATAGAAAAGTTGCCAATAACACTGGTACAGTAGCGATATGTCAACCTCGAAACATTTTGTAATCACTGATTCTTAGATTGGAACTTTTCTTACCATACTTTTACTTCTGCCTCAGTGTTGTTTGCAGAACCATATTTTGTTGATTAAGTATTAGTACCTATACGAACGATTCGATATATTCAGGCCATATTACAGTTTCAATGCACTTATTTTCAAAAGACACGTTATTTCGTTGCTGCCGACAAATTTGTCTTGTTTAGAACACATGATTAGCCTCAAATGTATTTTTGAATTTTGGAGATTGTTAGATTTTTTTTCTTTACATTTGTAACCGTCACTAGATGATAGGTAAGTAATTTCCGATAAATTCAATACATGTTGGCTTTGCTCTGGTATTAAAAATGATGCGGATGAAAAAACAGCAATGCATTTATACATATTAACATGAAGGTTTTTTTACTCATTGTTTTCAAATGGTTTGTGCTGTTTTTTTTTTTTTTTTTTTTTTTTTTTTTTTTTTTTTTTTTTTTTTCCCTTTTTTTTTTTTCTCCCCTTTTGGTTGGGGGGTGTTCCCCCCCCCTTATGTGTGTGTGTGTGTGTGTGTGTGTGTGTGTGTGTGTGTGTGTGTGTGTTTTGTTTTTTTTTTTTTTTTGTTTTTTTTTTTTTTGTTGTTTGCTACAATTTTCACATTTTGGGGGTCGTATCACGCCGGGGGAACCCGCATATGAAGTGCAACGTGCACTTCGGTAAAACTCATATGCGGAGCTTCCGGAACTCCATATGCGGATAAATTTAAAGGAAAAACAAGGTAGGTGATGTTACATCTGTCCATTTTTCATATAATCGAAGAAGAATTGCAATAAAAGTCGAATGCTATTCGACCATCACATAAATTCCGCATCTCTCCGTGTATGTTGTTTGCTTGAACGTTTAAAAATGACAATGAAAACTTTGAACAAAGTGTCTGACAAATGTGAAAGAAAGTAGTCAACAATTATGAATGATCATGTTTTTGTTGTAAATCGCATTTCTGGCGAGGTATGAACGAAGAATATTAGAAAATATGTACATATATGCTCTTGGAAGAAAACAACATGATCAAAATGATCTAGGAAAGAATTCCTCGGCAAAAATGTAGATGCACTACATATGCGCAGTGTGCACTCCATATGTGCTATAAGATGTTATAAGGGGTTGTTCAAAACTCTTATGATTCATAACGCACTGCTTCTTGAGTTATTTTCAAAAAGTTAGAATGATACACTAATAGAAATCCGTTTATTGTAGCAAATGTCATTTGTAAAATTTTAACAAGCAAAGAATAGTGTGATACTAGTAACTTAACTTATTGTGATACATGGATTTACACACGTTTATATACATCAGCATATAACAAAATAAGATTTTTATCACAAAAGCTCACTTGACCCATTCTAAAAGTTTAGGTGTACACTGTGTAGCACAAGGATTAATGTCTCTCACTGGCGGGCTGAGATCAATCATGGGCCTAGCAATTATATTTTACATCCGCTACGTTTAACCCACAAGACCATCCAAGTTTGAACAAAATTCATGATAGGAATTTCTCCCAAAACAGTTTTAATTTTGTGCCTATAAATGAAGATACCATTATCTAAAATAATTGATAAGTTCAATGTGAGGCTATAAAATATATGTTAAATGCTTAAGTATGGTATATTTTCACTCATTGGACCGCTTACAAGTTTAATTGATTCTCCATCTACTCTAACATTTTTCCAGATAGATTAAAATAAGCAGAAGTAACACGTCTTTTAGAGAAGAATGACGCTTAATTTCAATCTAATTACAGAACTGTAAGTATTCTGCTCATACCTTCAAAAACTTTTATTGATTTTTAGCTCACCAACTTTCAACTTACGTTGACACTATTTTTGACAATTTTTATGCTTTCAGGAAAGGTCATGGTTGCCAGACTGTAATACTAACATTGTTGGATGACTTGAGGCAGGCCCTCGACGAAAATGAGTATGTAGCAGCAGTCCTCATGGATCTGCCAAAAGCCTTTGATTGCCTCCCTTACAATATTATTCTAGCAAAATTGTTATAACATGGCTTGTCTGAACTCATGGACTTGTATAACTGAAGGTGTGCCTCAAGGTTCAATTTTAGGCCAGGTACTGTTTAATGTATTTATAAATGATATTCTTTTGTTTCATACACAGGGATACATTATAATAATTATGCTGACGACAGTAACTTTGTCACTTCATTCGCCAAACTTTCATGTATTAGTACAAGTTTTGCAAAATAAAAATAATATACTTCTTGACTGGTTTAAATGTAACAAAATGCAAGCCAATCCAGACAAGTTTCAGTCAATAGCAGTAGTCAAAAGATCATTTTTGAAACATCCAGTTTTTGTCATAGGGTCCAGTAACTATCCTGTGAAGATACAGTTTAACTATTGGGTACAGATACGGATTAAAAATTAAATTTTGACAATCTGCAAAAAGGCCGAAAGGCAGCTAAATATTTTGAAACGAATTGGAAAAGATTAAATTAAACTTAAAAAGCTGAATATTTTCATATATTCATTTTGTCGAATTTCAATTTCTGCTCTATGGCTTGGCACTTTTGTTCTGAAACAAATACTTGAAAAAAGGAAAAATACATGAAAGGGCTCTGAGATTTGTGTATAAGATTAGGCCTCTTCCTACAATGAACTGCTATACTGTAAACTGCATGTTTAGTTTACTGTTTGTAGTATTTCCGACAAGAAATATAACTTACCTTATCTTATCTTATTTCACCCAGTGTGCTATATTTGTTCACCGAGACGTACATTTAAGTCCTCTCTGAAGATCATGTATATCTTACACAAAATATGTGTAATGCATACAAAAATGTAGCCATGCGTCAAACATATAGCATAGTGTTCTATGTGTGCATTCGTCACTTTGCAGTAAGCCTGCTTCTATGCGATACTAACGAGTATGCGTTGCGTGTTATACATGCGTAGTTATGTAACTTGCTTGCGTCACAATGAAATGCATGCATCCTGTAGTGTACATATTTAGTGCAATTGAAAATTTGAAAGGATGGCCCTGTATCGGGAAAGGCTGTACTTTTATTCCGTAATATGCCGATGTATACACTGAATGTGTGTAAAGCCGTGTAAAGTTATAAGTTTTGGGGTGGACAAGAAATTTTCCTGATAATATCAGTATAAAACAAACTTTTCTTTCCCTGTAAATAATTTTACAAGTGGCATTTGCTACAATAAACGGACTTCTTTAGCGTATCATTCTAACTTTGTTGAAAATAACTCAAGAAATAGCGTTATGAATCATGTGAGTTTTGAACAATCCCATACAACATCTTATAGCACATATGGAGTGCACACTGCGCATATGTAGTGCATCTACATTTTAGCCCAGGAATTCCTTCCCAGAACATTTTGTTTATGTTTTATTTCTTCCAAGAGCATATATGTACATATTTTCTAATATTCTTCGTTCATACCTCGCCAGAAATGCGATTTACAACAAAAACATGATCATTCATAATTGTTGACTACTTTCTTTCACATTTGTCAGACACTTTGTTCAAAGTTTTCATTGTCATTTTTAAACGTTCAAGCAAACAACATATACGGAGAGACGCGGAATTTATGTGATGGTCGAATAGCATTCGACTTTTTTTGCAATTCTTCTTCGATTATATGAAAAATGGACAGATGTAACGTCACCTACCTTGTTTTTCCTTTAAATTTATCCGCATATGGAGTTCCGGAAGCTCCGCATATGATTTTTACCGAAGTGCATGTTGCACTTCATATGCGGGTTCCCCCGGCGTGCGTATACAAGTTTCGATTTGATTACCTACATTTGTTTTCCGAAGTACCCCTTCCGGGTACACTAGCGAGTTAAAAGTACATGTACGGTTGATTCATACAAACGTAAAGATGTTTTATATGGACAAATAAATTATTATAATGATTATGATAAACGAAATTTACTACATCCGGAAAAGAAGATCAAGTACTTTATGTACTTAACTGTTTTTTAAACGGACCACTTTGCAAATAGTTACTATTAAATATGACATCATTCTATTCACTTTAACAGGATTTCACACGAACTGCATGCATGTGTGGGAATTGTGGGTATGGTTTTGTTGTTGTTGTTTTATTTTGCTAAATAAAAATGGATTACTTCGGTCATTCAATCACATTTCAATTGAAACACAACAATCATGATATTAACAGCTATAGGCAGTGGTGGTGAATTTCTTATATGCTTCTATGTTTTGGTTAGTGCAGTTTTGCGAAACGTTGACGCAGGTGAGTTCTGTTTTTACATTCTTCTTAGTAAAAAATAAACATTCAATTATTTTTATTATGATTGACATTTTATGTGCAAAACAAATTAGATTCGCTGACTGGTGCTCTAATTGATTTGGGAATTCAATGGATCAGATCTTCGTTTTTCTCTAAAAGGGACATAGATCTACAAAACTAAATAAACTCCGAAACATAAATAATAAATTCTTTGGAAATGCTAAAAGTTTAACCTATGCATTCCAGACTGGCATCGGGTCAATTACATTAAAATGTAATTAATTAAATTACAATTACATTCAGAAAAGGCTATATTAAATTATAATTACCATTACACTGATTTACAATCACATCAAAAATGTAATTAATTAAATTACAAATTACTTAGAGTTTTTTATTTCATTATAAAGTTTCCAGATCCAACATTTTCAGGAACTTAAAAAAAATATTTCAGAATATTTGTATATGATATTTTTGAAGATTCTTAGTCACATGACTAAATATGATCTTAGAATGAGTTTGCTCTAACTCCAGTTTTAACAACAACAACAATGGTGACAATAAGAGAAACTTCTGTTATTAAAGCACAATATCAAGAATGTATAAGTGTTGTTTGATGCAAATGGTATTCCATCTGATAGATGTCTCTTTTTCATAAAATACCACTATGATTTTAAGTTGTTTTTCATTTTTTGTTCATACATTATCTATATGAATGTATACAATTCGGATGATCGAATTTGGGTACGAGACGCCTAAAATAATTCATTTTTCTCCAAACTCATTTGACATAATGAAATATTGATATGTGTCACTGTTTCATTTCAATACTGATCGTCGAACTCAAAAGTATCCTTGCAGTTGGACGTAACAGATAACAGTTATGAAAGTTGAAAATGTTCAACGTCATATTTCCCAAAATAGCAAAATTGAAGACAGGACATTCTAAGAATAAGGCGACAATTTAAAGAAATGATAAATGAAATTGAAAAGTAATTGAATTAAAATGCATTTTTGATGGCGTAATTAGTAAAAATACAATTACATGTAATTGAAAAATATGCCAATTACAAATAAGATCATGTAATCAATTACAGCCAATTACTGTTACATTTTTCAATTACCCCATGTCTGATTCCAGTCATCGATTAATTCAGTGTTTCAAAGATGTGATGCAGTACCCTAAACTATTCTAGGGTTGTTGTACAATTAATGGGTGGATGTGTGTTTTTTTTACGGAAGGCCTCTTTATTGATTAATCGTGGTAAAACGAGGCATTTTTCGCCAAAGCTTATTTATTCATCATTTTACGTTTATTGAACACATTACCTATGTTTCAAAATTATAATCAGCTTGATGTAGGGTATGTCTCTTTAATTTGAACAAGACGGAACCTACGGGTAATTCCTGCCGTTTCTCTAATGGGTCATGGGTAATGAGTAGTTCGAGTTACCGAGAATGTTTGGTATTGGGAAATTGGTTTAACTATCTGCAGATAACATGGACGCTTAAGTAAAGTAAAAAAAAGTACGTACAGCTGAAATATAAGCGATCCCGATGCACGTCGTAAGCCTGATGCATAAGAAAGATCGCGAACAAAAAGTAAATATTACCACACGTTATCGATCGTGCATCCGAACCTAAAAAAATAGCTATTTTTATGCTTATTTTCCAGTTCATGAAAATGAAATAGCAATCCTCATAAGAACTCTGTATGGTTGGGATAATGCATTTCAACGATTTGCTATGTCTATTGAAATTAACATAAGAAGTAAATTTGCAAAGTCGAGCAGTTTTCATCCGATCTTCGGCAAACTTGGTCAAACTATTTGTTGGCATAATGTCTTCACCAAGTTCGATAACATGACATTTTTGGATTATGGCCCTTGAATAATCGAAAAATGATTACATAAGTCTTCTCAGCTCTATAGTTCAATTGTTCGCTCTATAGTTATGCCTCAATTATGCGCATATTTTGTGACAGTTTAGCACTCTTGTTCATACAGAGATTTGAGTCTATGCGGACACTCTTTGTCAAAGTAAAGCAGTTAATAATCTTCATATAAACTCTATCCATGAACATCATGCTATATAAGTACTAAAATTGATACTGGGCAAAAGCAGCATATGTGATCTTATTTTTCAGGTGGCTGCCACCATAACTGGAAGCTCACGGGAAACGGCAACTGTTACTTCTTTAGTAATGATAACAAATCGTGGGTCGAAGCCAGGGTGAGTTAACTCAGTCATATAAATATGAGATAGAATTTTTTTTTACATATGTATGTCTTTCATGGTAATGTTCTGAATGTTATTAAATCCGCCGCCAACATGTCACTAAATTAAATAAACGTGGCCAAAATAGTAATGGTTGTCATGCTTTACACCGTTTTGTGAGTATAACAAGGCTGAATTTTTATCTACAAATGTACTAGACACTATACTACCAGTACAGTATAAAATCCAGATACGCATGCGCAAAATACAACTGTATGCAACTATATTAGCTTCAAAATATCACAAATAGTTACAATTTACCACTTGATCTATTCTTTTTCTACTTGTATAACATTATCTTAATACAAGTATTTTGCCGAATTCCCATTATTTTTTAGGTGTAAATTTAATATAAATAAGTGATTTGTAGATGAAAATATTAACTTACTGCAACTTTTTATCTTTACTCTAAAGATAATGGGAAATAATTGTTTTCGTAAAATTGCAGGACTATTGTCTGTCATATAATGGGCATCTTGTGAAAATAGAAACTGAAGAAGAAAATACGTTCTTGCAGAACAACTTGGAAGGTAATATTTAATTTTTGAAGATGAAATTTCAAGATGTCTCTTGAATGTAAAATTATAGACCAGTACAATTTTAAAGAACAATCAGAATCGAAAACTGCCTCAGTTTAGCGAGAATAATCAACAGAGAAACCTGTTATAAATCGTTTTCTGCCCATTTATTGTACAAAAACTTTACATAGATCATGGAATGTTTGACGGTACTGCAACAGTTTTTATCGACCGAGACTGGAGGGCGATGCATAGCTGTAAACTTTAAGATTTAGTTATGATACTTTCACATATTTTATTATTTTTTCTTTGAAGAAGTTATTTAATTTGACGCCAGATTTAGGGAGTGTCCCTTTAAGACTCGAAGCTTGATCCAAAAGCCTGTATAAGACAAAAACACAAGTATCACAAAGAAGTAATAAATGATGATTATAAAACTTATTTCTCAGTGTAAATGATACTGGTGTGCATGCACTTGTTGTTTTTTATATAAAACATTCTTATACTGCGGCACTGTCGAACACATTCACAAAGTCTTTGTTTCGCAATATAGTTTACTGTCCATATATATCGGATTTTTGATTGTTGATTAAAGCGTGTTGTGTTTTTAGACAACATAGACTATTGGATAGGCTTGAACGACCAAGCAGATGAAAACACTTGGGTCTGGACACGAAATAACACGTTGCTTTCAGAAGGTGATTATACCAACTGGAGTAAAGGCGAGCCCAATAACGACGATATGAATGACGCAAACAACGGTGAAGATTGTGGGTCATTTTACAAATCAGACTTGGGGCGTTGGAATGACCTTCCTTGTGACTGGAGTGTTCGTTACATATGTGAAGGTCCTCAATTGAAAGGTAAGCTTCACAGCTTTAGTCTAAACATGGGAGAAAAATATTGTGTTCTTGTACATGGATTAGTCCTCATGATGTCTCACACCTTGCTTAAGTTTTATTTCAAAATCATGAGCTGTATTGCTTTGAAATTTACCTTACTTATTTATCATTATGACTTCCATCAACAGACAGGAGTACATAAGGCTTTTTGACAGAATCATGCACCTTTTTGACTTACAAAATACATGGAATATGGGTAAAATCCACTAAAATCCACTTATTGATTTAACCGTTTGAAATATTGCTTTGAATCTTACCATACTTTTTATCATCATTATCTCCATCAACAGACAATAGTACAGAAGTCTGTTAAGGTTTTTGCCAAATTATGCCCCTTTTTGACATAGAAAATATATGGAATATGGGTAAAATCCACTTATTGACTTTTGAGATATTGCTTTGAAACATTGAATGCTTGTTTACATCATTACCCCCATCTGTAGACAAGAGAAGGTAACTCAGTCAAGGATTTAAAAATTAAGGCCCTTTCTCAACTGAGAATCTTCGTTAAGCTTTTCGTACCATTCCACTTTTTGACTAAATTATTTTAGATATTACTTTGAAAGTTAGAAAACGTGTTTACCATCTTCATTCCAAAACACAGACAGGAGAAGGTAACTATGTTGAGAATTTCGTTTAAATTATGGCCGTTTTTGACTTCTCATTCAAATTTCAAAATGTTCATTCTTGTCCACTTGTTGACTTTTCAATTTTAGATTTTACTTTGAAAGGTGGAATACTTGTGTACCATTATGGCACCTGTCTGTAAGCAAGAGAAGATAACCCTGTGAAATTGTTTCTTGATTTGTACTTAGAAATTCCTAGTTAGAGTCTTGTGTGAAACTGGCACTGTCATGAGCATATATCTTTAAACACTTGAAGTATTAATTTAAAACTTCGCTGTAGTATTCAAGGATATCTAACAATTAAGTTGACCTAATATCTTGCTACGTGTGGCCCTTGTTTATACACATCTTTGGGTGTTTTTTTTACTAAGAAAGTTTTGTTTTCTTGGCAAGCACTGACAAATGTTTGGCACGCCACATAATATAAATTAATGAAATCCGGAACACTTTTCAAGTTTTTATACTGTTTTTGTAAGTATGATATTGGTTTGAATTCCTGTTTAATTATATAGAAAGAGATGATACTCATTAAGAGGAAGGCAAACGCTTTTCAAAAACCAGAGAGATTGATAACAGTGAAGAAGTCGAAATATATTTGAAAAGTGTAAAACGTTTGAAAAAAAAGATCATTCCATAACGTAATGATGACAAACTTAGACCAGGTAGTACGACAACGGCGTCATACAAATAGAACGCCGTAAATTAAATGCTATAAACCACGTGGATTAACTACTGTTTTAGTCAGAACACAACGCATCTAATAATTTCACTCACTGGTCAATCACCGGGAAAAGCTTGGTGGAATTTATGGTACAGTATTTAAAATGAGAGGAATATGAGGCTATAGAATCTGTGAAACTTAAAATGCAAATGAAAGTACAACCATATTATAGCACTTTCTACTAACTAAGCTAGCGGATCTTTTGTTAGGAATTCTTGTTCATTTGTTTACATTAACCATGGTTTACTTACTCAAGGGTAAATTCATGAGTGGAAAACCTACCTAAAGTCGAAAACATCTCTGTCCTCGCGAATACAAAGTGTTAGGGGGTTACTGGATTCAGCTTGACGTCCGTCCGTCCGTCCGTCCGTCCGTCCGCACATCATGTCTGTCCGACTGTAGATAGGATCTTGTGGGACCCTGGTCAGAATTTAATGATACTTCACAGTAGTGATAAGTACCATGTCTTGTTGTGCATGAGTCATGTTTCGGGTCACTTGGTCAAAGTTCAAGGTCACAGGAGCTCGAGATAGTAAAATCTTGTGGACGCTAAATATCCAAAACCCCTGGTAAGAATTTACTGATACTTCACAGAAGTGATAAGTACAATGCGAGATTGCATAGTTCAATAACTAAAGCATCAAATGTTACATATATTTTATATACTGTGCTAGTTTGGTGTTTATCACTTCCAGTGATAGTTCTAGTTAAAAATACTACCATCAACTCTAATTGAAATACATTTGCGCAATCATGTTTGCTTTCAGATGTGCAGTACACAATTAGAATTAATGGAGCGCCTCCGGAAGGGATCATTGCCCTTTATGGAAGTTGGAAGGGGAAAATTAACCTGCCAGTCAGTAAAATGCAGTCAAACGGGAGTTTGAGAGTGGGCGAAATAACATCAAATAACATCGGAAATGTATGACACCCCATTCAAAATAAACTACAGTAAACTCTGTATATCGAAGGGTCATCGCGAAACTATCCTATCTGCTTCTATTTCTATATACACTTAGACTAATTTCGTTTTGACCTTTGGATATAACCACTCTATAACGAATATATATCGAAAATCCGGAAATAAGGAACACATTTGTTCTGCCCGATTTTTTTCTATCTTTATGCTACACGGAAATTTTATACGGATCAAATAAACTCGGGATATAAGAAACAAATGTAAATGGTCCCAAGGAGTTCGTTATAAACGGTGTTTACTGTACTCAGAATACTCTAATAAAGCACAAAGAATAAAATTATGTTACTTTTAAGAATAGGACGAAGCAATTCAGAATGATATGAACGACAATTGATAGTGGTGGTAAAAACTGTTGTTGTTGTTGTTGGAGTTTTCGCTAGTTCCAACCGTATTTTGGTCATTTTTACAGGCGGGCAGTTTACCTAATCATCAATGGAAGAACCAGTACTGATAGACTCATACCCTCTGTAAGGAACTGCCAACTTTCTCACATAAATAAACATGGTCGGTAGCAGGGATCAATCGATGACCTTCTATCTATTAGAGGTTACAGTGATTCCCAAACCTCTCGACCATAGAGGCGAACCGCGGAGTCGGACCCAAGATACTGTTCTCATACTGAATAAAACGAAGTTTGTGACACTCTTTATCACAAAAATGGCATCCTTTTAATATGGTAGCTGATTTCAGCCATTTCGTTTTACAGGCGAAATGGTAGAAATCAGCCACCATATTTTAATAATTCTAAATGTTAGAGATACATGTATCAGAGAGCCAACAGACCAGATTCTTCTTTAAGGTGACGAGGATTTGGTATAAGAAACGCCCCACAGGGAGTTCGGGGTTCGTGTCCATTCACAAGTCTGACAACGACGGTTTCTACATCGAAAGGTTTGGAAAAAACGCCGAATCTAGTGGTCAGAAACGTGAGTGAACTTTTTACTAAACTATTTTATAAAATCAACTCTTTTAAAATATTTCACAAGGAATAATTAGTATAACTGATGCTTCGTAAAAACAACAATTTAATTCAAAGACTCGACACACAAATATCACTACAATCTTTTATAAGCTTGTCATAAAGATGGTGCCGACAGATTTCTTGAAAAGGGCAGTATTGCCGAATATTTGAATTAGAGAGTTGTTTTTAACAGAAGAACAGTTATTTTATATAATTTTGTTGCACCAGATGCTTGAAATTACCATGCGCGATCCCGAAAGAACAGCTTTAATGACAACTGCCCATTGTCAGCACATAAATTATTTCTTGGCCAGGTGCTGCACATTGTAGTACTTGTGATCAAACATCACTACCAATAATTCATAAGATTATTTCAGAAATTCAGGATTGCATTAATAATAGAACAGAACAGAACATATGGTTTATTTTGACTTGAGCACATTACACATTGTCATAACATACATGTTACATACATGTAAAGAACAATGCATGCGTTAAGACACATTAAGTAATGACTTTTCATTTGTATAAATGCTTTACGGACATAAACATGAAAGTATTTTATCTATACTTAAAATTCCAATTTTGCCCGAGTGTGTATTTGCCATAAACCTAGCCAAATTAATTGTGCACAAGGGCTTTTTGCTATATACTATGGCAGATTTTAATACATGGTTTGCTGCGGAGGACTGGTTTGTCATATCCAATACTTTTCCTTTGAATGCAGGTTTGTACTTGTGAATAGACCCTATTGTTATGCATTTTTAAAATTTGTGTTTTTGACAACCTGAAAAGCACGATTTCGAAGGGGATGCAAGAAAAAGGTGTAATGTCAGTGTGTAAAATGGGTAAATTAAATCTAAAACGGATAATTCTATGCTCTCTATACGTGGTAATGGTAAAAGGTCGTAACGTAATTCCAAATCAAACATAAATGGAGTAGAGTAAGTAGATATAGCTTGCGAAAGCTCGATATAGTTGTCCAAATGGCGGTTCGGTGTATGTGGGTGCGTCCATGCGTCCGTCCGAGTTTAGCTTGTCCGGGCTGTAACTTATCCATGGATCAAGGGATTCTTGAATAACTTGGCACAAATGTTCACCATCATGAGACGGAGTGTCATGCGCAATAACCAGGTCCTCTAAGGTCAAGGTCAGACTTAGCGATTAAAGGTCAAATTCAAGAACGACTTTGTCCGGACCTTATCTTCTTCATGCATGAAGGGATTTTAATGTAACTTGGTACAAATGTAAACCACCTTGAGACGGAGTGTCATGCGCAAGACACAGGTCCCTAGTTTCAAGGTCAAGGTCACATTGAGAGGTCAGATACAACAATAATTCAAGAATGATTTTGTCTGGAGCATTTCTTTTTCATGCATAGAGGAATTTTAATGTTACTTGGCACAAGTGTTCACCACCATAAGACGGAGTGTCATGCGCTAGGTCTAAGGTCAATGTCACACTTAGAGGTCAAATGTCACATTGTAGAATATCTTTGTCCGGAGCATTTCTTCTTCATGCTTGGACGGATTTTGATTTAACTTTGCACGAATGTTCACCACCATGCGCTACCCTTGTTTTTAGAATAACAAAAAGTACTTCCCTTTGTTGTTACTATTAATAGCTTATATTGTAACTTTTTTATTACTTGCCGTAGAGAAAAACTGAATATTCTTCAAGAAAAATTCTTGTTTTGGCTAGGTATACATTAACAATGTAAAGCTATCAAGCCTTGCTCCATTGCTTAAGACAAACGAATTTAACTATTTTTAGTTATGATTTATCATGCATTATGTCATTTCAGAAAGTCCATGTGTGCGCCATTTTGGAAATACTTTGAAATTGATAACCAACGGGAAAAAGTTAAAGACATCAAAATTATTTAAAGCTGATGATGAAACAGACTGTAAACTTAGATGTATTGAATCAGACAAATTTGACTGCCGGATGGCGTACTACAGCACCACTTACCGGCATTGTCACATTATTGGGCAAGCAGATATTAGTAATCACTTCACAAAGACGAACATAACAGGTGTATTTTTATTCCAAAGGACAGATAAATGCTAAATGAAAAACTTGATTACAAAAATCACTTTAGTTTACTCATACAATGAACTCGGTGTATAGCTACCCCTGATGGGCCTAACATATTTCCTTCTTCGTTAAATATGACAATGTTATAATCGATTTAACATATTCCGGATGTACCTTAATTCTGGATATAGGGAACAAATTGTATCTGCCCGAGTTTTCTTTCTTTCTTTGTTTTATGTGAAAATGTTAAATCGATATAATATACTCCGGATATAAGAAACAATTTTAATTGGTCACAGTGTGTTAGATATATACGGTGTACACTGATTTGTCTTTTCATGCAAGTTAATTTTCTATAATTATTCGCTCTGTTTAGGCACAAATAAAAAGCTTAAACATTACCTATATTTGTTTATTGAAGTAACAGCTGATCCGCAAAGTATTTAAAGGGGCACTCCCTACATCTAGCAGATTATATTCTGGAAACATAGATTATGTGTTCAATGAACGAAAAATGATGAATAAATACAATTTCAAAGAAGAACCTATGTCGAAAAATGCTTCATTTTACCACAATTAATCAATAAAGGCTTTCTGTAATAAATCGTATCCACCCATTAATTGTACAACAACAACTTTACATAGTTTATTAAATGGTTTATGGTACTGCAATATATTTTAAACCGCTGATTTAATCAATAATGACTGTGAATGCATATCTGAAACTTTTAGGTTATGTTATAATACTTCCAAAGATTCTATTACTTATGTTTTGGAGGTTATTTAATTTGGCATCAGTTATAGGGTATGTCCCTTTAAAGACGCGCTCTATAAAAAAGATGTCCAATTAAATAACTTCAAAAGCATTAATACTTGAAAATTCGTACTTTACCTTAAAGTTTAAGCTATACGGTCCAGTCATTGGTAAAATCAGCGCTTTAAAATATGTAGCAGTACCGTAAAACATTCAGTTATGTATGTGAAGTTGTGGATGTACATTTAACGGATGGATTTTGATTTACTACAGAAAAGGTATATGTTGATTATATGTGCTCAAATGAGGACCTTTTTGATATATGTATTTTGTAAATAATTATTGTGTTTATGTATTTATAATTTTACTGTATTGAACACATTTTTTATGTTTGGAAAATATAATCTGATAGATGATGTGGAGTGCCCCCTTTAATAAATTGCATGAACTAAAGTACGCCGCATCATTCATGTGTACATATGAATAATTGAAGTACACGGGCCGATTGGAAATCTCGGGAACAGTAGTCACAATATGGTGATTTCCACCGGTGAACAATTAACACATAAGGGCTTACAGATAAGGGTGTGCAGTGGTCGAGTGGGCTACCAATCCGTAGGTTCATGTTTCGAATCCCGCCTTTGGCATTTGAAATTTCAGAAACGTTTTTAAGTGTTTCCCATACATCTACAGATGAACTGGTTAGAAGGGCACGTAAAACAACCAAGGGGTCTATTCGTAAAAAACTAGGGTCTTATACCCGGATTCCCTTGTATCTGCATCTGTCTCTTCAACCTGTGCCTTGAAAGCAAAAGGTTAATAGGAATACATTTTGTATGCACTTCGTTCCCTTCACGATTCTAATAGGATTTATTTCCCTTTCATAAACGCATACCTTCCTATATTCCTCTCATTACAATTCTGAGGGTAAACCTGGGTGTTTTTTTAATATATTGAGCACTTCCAGTAAATGCTATAATTTTACTGTAAATGACATTTTACAAAAATAATTCCTCCTTTTCTATAATCATAATACACATGTGAGTAAATAGGAATCTCTAATTCGTAGTGCTGTTCTCATTCTGCTTTAAAGTCCCGGGATCACTGTAAACAGATATATAGAACAATACATTTACTGAGATGATAATGATAAAACCATGTTCTATTCACTGATTCAAGTCGTTGCTTAACGAAAAGAAGTTGCCAGAAAAACAAAAATGATATCAAACAGGGAAAGCCACATACCAAAAACGCAGCCTCCCCAAAACGACCCCCATAGCACCCAGAAGTGCACACACACACACACACACACACACACACACACACACACACACACACACACACACACACACACACACACACACACAGACACACACACACAAACAAACACACACACACACACACAAGCACACACACTGGACACGCACACACACAACACACACACACACAGACACACACACACCGGTTTATCACGCACACCCACACACTCACACTACACCCCACACATGTTCACAAAGTCACAAGGACAAGTGTAAATACAATGGGAGTTAATCCGGTTTATGGTGCGCCCCCAACCTTCTTCCCCACCATGTTCCAAAGTCACAGGACAGTGTAAATAAAAGTAATCCCTGCTAGGTGAATCTCTAACACACGCAATGGAAACAAAAGGCATGGTATGTAAAACACAAAAATGCTCGTGTATGAATATATAAAAAACAAACCTTGAGAACCAAAAAACGTATGTACTCAATGCCTTTGCAGAAGGCAGAGCACCAAGAGAAACACCCTTAAGGGCCCGACGAAACAGGCCAGAGGACAGAAATCAAAACAGTTTCGTCCCAGTGGGATTTAAAAACTGCCCATCACAGAGTCCTCCCCCTCTTCCGTCAGACACAATCAAAGAGGGAAGCATAGCGTCCAACTGTAAACGGGTTGAACACCAAACATGCAGTGTGTCTCAAAACAGTTGGGTCGTAACCTCTTTTAACAAAACGTTTTATAATTTTAGCAAATACAGTTGGAAAATTGCCATGACCCAAAATCTTACGAAGTTTGTAAACCACATTCCCCATAAAAATCGGGTTTTGAAATACCTTCTCGCAGAAGAGTCTTTAGATTACTATTGAATTTCAAAACCAAATCAGAATTACGATAGTAAAATTTAGCAAAATATTTACGCAATTTGTAATAACGGTAGCCCTGTTGAAGAAGTTTATTTGTAATATATTGATTACGTTCATTGAAATCCTCAACCTGACTACACGCTCTGGCAAACCGAATTAACTGAGAAATGTATACCCCATAAGATGTAGCATGAGGTACATCCCCATCCAAATGGGGGAAATTTACAATACTAAAATTAAAATCATCCCTCTTGTCAAAAATTTTGGTATGTATAATATTGTTATAAATAGAGAGATGTAAATCTAAAAATGAAGCACCTTTTTATTTTTTGCAATGTTAAGAAATTACTGCGCTATATTTCTAATTTGAATACATTGTGTAGTTATCGATTTAAATTAGCAATGTTTTTGGTACAAATAAAGGTCTTTTTGCCGGTAAGAATTCGTTGAAGGTAAAATAAAAGCTACTTGTAATAATGTTCATAAGACTTAATGCCACAATGCAATAGATGCAAAGACTAAGTTTAATTTTAAAGACACTGCAGATAAATTTGTGCCTATTCAGCACATTATATGCCAGGAAGAAACATGTCGCACCACAAATACACGAATAACCATCAGCTAAACGGAGATGAGACCAATCATATACCAATACATGCATCAAATTCTACTGACTATGACTGTTTAACAGACCACGGGTTTATGTCTTACTTTGTTACTTAGGATACAGCGATGATTACACATTTTGCAATTAAACAAGACTATAAAGAAAGTGAAGTGGTTTCTTTACTTAAAGAAGTTTGCAGTCCCAAGCACAAGGTACTCAAGTCACCTGTAGAAATGCACCGTGAAAAGTATCTCAGTATTGTTCTTACACGGACGTGGACTTCGGACTTCGGACTAGTGAATATAAGGGTAATTAAATGAACATTGACACAACATATAAATCAATCATTTTCTACTTCAGCAATTCAATTCAAATTCTTTTCTTTTACAAACAAGCCTAGAACATATGCATCAGTCTTGGGTGCCGCAAAAGAGAACGTTTTGAACTTTATGACTTAAATAAAGTCTTAAATTGCATGTGAAACACTCACTCTATATAAGTGTACATATATTTTAAGTTTGCTACAAAGTCTTTTGGCTATATTCATAAACCTTTCTCGACCCGATTTCCGCCAAGGAAGGCTCCGTTACTTGCTGTTACTTAACTTATTATCAAAGTTGCTTAGATTTGGTTGATTTATTACTTTAAGTATTCACTAAACCAGGTCAATCAGATATGCCTTCAGGGACCCTTCCTTGGTCGAGGTTGAGTTGAGGAACGTTTCTGAATATAGCCATAGATTCTCTCCCTCGCTTCCGGGTTATTTGTGCAGCTGTAAAGCTAGTATCACTGGATTCCTGTTAGCGTATATCTTATCCCTTAGAAGATTAGTCGAGCGGTATTTTTTCTGAACTCGGATATCAGTATGCATTGATGACCAGAATTCCTCGGGTGCAAAAATGCTTAAATATATGATACAATAAAATGAATAATTCAACATTTCCCCTTGAACTCGATGTTTGTAATTTGAATCGCACGTTTTGTTTAAAGGAGTAGGTATTGTTACCATGAGTCAAGGTAATTGTGCTATTTAAGTATATAATTGTAAACTCGGTATTTTTTTAACAAGGACCCTTTAAAACATACTTCTTTAAACACATAAAATACCCATGTTTGCTTTAAATAATTCAATTAGTCGAACACAATGTATCGATTTTAGAAACAGGATTTTACCTAGCAGAAATCAAAGAACTTTATCCCTGGCCTTTATTGTTGAGAGTAGAGAATATCAAGCAAGCAGAGATTTAAAACGTTTGGTGCAGCGTTCTGGACAGACTAATCCGCCACTGGCAAAAATCCGAATGGATGCCAAAGTCGATGCTATATCTGATCGTGATTCCGAAAGTGATCAGACTGGTACAGAAAAGAGACAAGAGATGCACCAGGTCCTGTGCGACCCCAAAAGTCTAAAATACCACATTTGCCTCATAAGTTTTGCCTCTCAGCATTGTTTAAAAACAAAATCTTAACAGGTTTATTTTTAGAAAAAAAACAGAAGCAAAATCTTATTATGCGTGTTTACGAAACAGAAAATATGAATACATACAATGAGCCCTGCTGTATAACATTTAAATCTCGGGTTTTCTATTTCCTTGTGTCATACTCTTTTCGACATCTAAGAAGTTATTGGATTTTTAAATTTTGTACATTTTCAAGGTGCAGAGCCAGGCTAGAGCCAGTCGACGAGCAGCAAAGAGGCCTTTAGCAACACTCAGTTTGCTTATAAAAGATTGTGAAGGAAAAAGTGTTATGATACTGAGAGAACTGGGCAAAAGTAGTAGGCTAAGCTCAGATGATGAGTGATATGAACTGATACACTTTAATAAAATTATGTCAGTGGAAATTGTTGTTACCTGCATACCACACAAACAATACATTTATGTTCCGCAACTGCAGATGTGTTTAAGAATATTTCTCTTTTGAAAAAACACCTTACTTTATTCACTAGTCAGCAGTCCGAGTCCGAGAAAGTTACAAAACTGTATTAGCACGTTACTGCTGAATATTGTTAAATATTGCTGAACGATTATAAAAGATTTTAGCCATTAAAGCCAAAGGATCACTCTGAATTTATTCATACAGAAAAAGGAATTTACTAATGTAGTAATGATAGAAAGTGTAATAAGAAAGCACCAGCGGATCCAGAAGGGCGGGGTGGGGGGGGGGCGCACCCGGCGCGCGCCCTAAAATTCCCCAACCTTACATAAATATCTGAGTGAGTATAAATTTATATTTTCTGTTTCCGAAATCGGTATCTTAAAAGTATCAAAAACACGTTTGAAATGCAGGAAAATGCACGAAATGGCACCCTCGAAAACATTGTTTTCGGGGGAGCATGCCCCCGACCCCCCCTAGAAAGTGCCTCCATATTTTTTAACCTCTGGCTACGGCCCTGACATTGTTCATTGTCATTCAATTATACATGTAAAATATTCACTCGCTCGCTCCACCGCTATTAAGTGTCCGATAACTTAAAACAAAGAATAAAAACACAGTCCTAATTGCCGTCTTATAGGGCTTGAGCAGAACCAACAAATGGCAAAAAAGTTACGCCCCCCCTCCCCCGACCAAATCCTGGACCCGCCCCTGGAAAGCATTCATGTTTTTGCAAACTGCGCAAGATCTATATTGTTTATATATTATCTAGTTTATCTATATTTATATTGTTAACATATATAAAACGTTTAGAATGTTTTTACTAAGTATTCACCGGAAAGATATCTTCCCAATAATTAGTATTCGTATTACTATTATACCAGTATTCTAGTAATTAGAAGTGTTTCGAGTAAAACTCGAGCAATTACAGTCACGATATGCTTTTCATCGAGCAATACAAGCTTAAAAAAAATTAAAAAAAGTAACTATGCTTGAAATATATAAAAAAAAAATAAATAAAAAAAATGCTGAAATATATCCATACATACATGTACACACTTTCTTGTATAAAAAATAGAAATAGAAAAGATTTACATTATATTAACATTTCAATTACTCCCGCCTTTCCTATATTATACTGACGTGCAATTAATCGGGTGCCCCCGATTGATATTCAGCTTTATTTCGGAAATTCTAGAAGTAATGTAAGCTTCATCGACCATTGTATTATGTTTCATAGACAAACGGGTTTCTAAATTATATCACAAGACTTAGAAATCAGAATGAAATGAATAATGTGTAACATTAATAAATGTTCGAAATGTAATTTGCAAACCGGCTGAGTAATATTGCCTCTTTACTAGTATTTGAATGGATCATGTTTCAACTCTCCCTTCCCCTTTCCAATACATATTTAAGGTTGGTCAAATCTGTTTGATCCACAGTGCCAAGTTCGCAGAATTCTCAATTATGTTTTCCAAATGGGGCGTAACTGGTAAATAAGCGTTGAAAATCTTTTTCATGAGTATAAATAATTTACTTATCAACACTTTCGTCGGCAATTCCCCGTAATTATTGCAACAACGCAAAGACTTTTATTACCGAGGCAAAGTACAGCTATTAATTATATCTGATTTCACAGAATTAGAAAATGTATATAAATGTAAATAGTGTACTATATAAGAAATGGAAATGAGATAAGCGTTCTTTTTCTGCAAGAAATAAGTCTTACTTAAATTTAAGTGATGTTTTTTATAACATTTGAGGCAATTACTGTTTGTTTTCTCTCTCTATCTTTTTTTCTTGGAGTAATTATATGCAACGTATCAGCAGGTAAGCATCATTGTGTTGATTCTTTCAAAATAGAATTTTGTGAAAGATATAAAAACGTTTAATAGAATCAATTTAATTTGTATTTTGACAGACGCACTTTGAAAGAAG
This sequence comes from Saxidomus purpurata, assembly GCA_022818135.1. Classification (NCBI taxonomy): domain Eukaryota; kingdom Metazoa; phylum Mollusca; class Bivalvia; order Venerida; family Veneridae; genus Saxidomus; species Saxidomus purpurata. The sequence continues at coordinate 10,291,425 of JAFMSR010000006.1, read as the reverse complement.
ATACGTCTTTTAAAGCTGCTACTGTAGACATTTTAATGTTAGAGAATAAGTATGTACATGTTAGTGATACAATGATACATAAATACACTTTCACAAAAGCCATATTTAACGGTCCGTAAACGCGCATCACCTTCACCGCTGGTGAAGCGCGGAAATTGTTGTGCTAACTTCCGGTGGAGGTGAAAAAACACAGATAAACAGCGTTAAGGCAGGTAAGTGATTGCTTTCTTTAGATATGTAAAATATTTTAAAATATTTTTCAAAATTGTAAGCTCGCTATTCGACCCTTTTGGTATGTAGGCGTCCCTATGCGAAATGCCGACGTTAATCCCCAAGCCTGGCGAAGTGAGAAGAAAACTTCAGCACTATAATTGTAACTCAATGAACAAGTCGGTACCACCAAGTGTTGGAAACAGGGGAAATCTATGTAATCGCAAAGGACAGGTCGGTAACACGAAATGTTGTAAACAGAGGGGAAATTTATGTTATCGCAAAGGACAGGTCGGTAACATGATATATCGTATACCTGTCATAAATACTTAATCCTGATTGGCCGATAGCGCTCATGTGCCGAGTCCGCAAAAGTATGTGTAGACCTGGAAAATGATGTGTAGATCTGCACGGATTTCAAGACGTCATTTTGATATATGTTTGCATAATTTCACTACTTTTTATAGGTTTTTATGAGGTATACGATGTAAAAAGTTTAGACTAATGTTTCGGTCAATATATAGTTTTGCGGAAGTTTTGTGAAAATTGATATAGAATTGGACTTCGTCCTCGGTCAATATCACTTTTAACAGGTCCGCAAAACTATATATAGACCTCAACATATATCTATAATTCTATAATTCTATAATGTAGTTCTATTTAATCACAATGGACAGGTCGGAAACACGAAATGTTGTAAACAGAATGAATTAATGAAGTAATTGCAATGGACAGGTCGGTAACATGAAATGTTGTAAACAGAGGGGAAATATATGTTATCGCAATGGACAAGTCGGTAACATGAAATGTTGTAAACAGAATGAATTCTATGTAATCGCAATGGACAGGTCGGTAACATGAAATGTTGTAAACAGAGGGGAAATATATGTTATCGCAATGGACAAGTCGGTAACACGAAATGTAGCATACAGAGGGGAATTCTATGTTATCGCAAAGGACAGTTCGGTAACATGAAATGTTGTTAACAGAGATCGCAATGGACAGGTCGGTAACACGAAATGTAGTAAACAGAATTTTTTCTTTTAAATCTGGGTTGTAACGGGCATTTTCTCAGCATACATCGAATGTGACCATATTGTGTTTACAATTCGAATGTAGTAAAACAATTAATAAATTTCATTTTGTCTTTACTTCCAAGTATGTGCAACGTTTATCCCTGACTGCTTACACATGCAATAAAGCAAAAGTAGGACAAAAACGACCACCCAGGTCAATCTTAGGAAATACTAAAACATCCACTCGTTTTCTGCAGCAGTTTCTAAAATACGGAAATACTCCACGGCTATTGTAAAGTTTTAGAAGTTTCAGTTCCCTGTTACAATTTCAGATGTAAAAGAAAATTCGATTTGGTCTTCGTAAGAGACCTTTAATAACACCATTTTATATTGATATCCTCCAGGGAGTTTTAAAGGTATATCAAAATTAAGTAAAAACATCCACAATGACATTTATTTTCAGATAGTTGCAGAGATAAATGGGTGCTCGAAGAAAACCACTGTTACTATTTCAGTAGCGGTACAGATGACAAATCCTGGACGGCAGCCAAAGTAAGTTTACACATTTAAAAATGATATATAACCGAATAATAAGTGTTAACGTATGACTGTCAACAAACTACATGTCATCTAGACCTCTTTCACTATGAAAGATAATTAAAGCATATGTACATGCAAACAATCAACAAATCAGTATACAATTGATACTTTTACTGTTGTTTGTAGTGAAACCACGCACACGTGGAGTATGGAAAGTGGGCACTGTACCCCTGACCGACATAATTTTGTCACTTGAGCAAATCTAGAGTCATACAGTAATCGTACAAAATGTAGGGTTGCCATCCGAGCATGTGCTAAAAATCCAACGCTTTCACTTATCAGCCTTATGATATAGAGTATATAAATGTTTGCCGCGATTGTGAAAATCAGGTAGTTCAAAGGGCTGACCAACTAAAATTACTAATAGTCTTTCGGATGAGACTTAAAAACCGAGGTCCCATGTATGGGTGAAAACCTGGCATGATAAAGAACCAGGGGTGTCTCTGGAATTGGGACGCTTTCTGTATCTTGCACTATCCCCCGAAACCTAAAATAACTAAACTCTTCTGGGGGCGTTGGTCATATGGGAAACCGGTACCAACGATAAAACCCTAATATACCATACCATCAGGTACACGCTTCGAATATCAACTTGCAATATACCCGTTTTCGTTTACTGTGTATGTCGATGCAGAAGGTATTTATCTTCAAAATGATATGCATGACAATACCTTATCTTCTGTGCTGCCAGCAAAATCAATCAATCGTTTATTGTATAAATGTTATTTCTTTTCAGAATGCCACATTGTAAAGAAGTCAAATGTTTTGTACATTTACTTAATGTGTTTACCTTCTATAAATAAAGATTTTATTATTATTATTATTATTATTATTACTATTATTATTATTATTATTATTATTATTATTATTATTATTATTATTATACCTTCTGAATATATACCGAAGGCAGGGGAGCTAGACGATATAATGTTGTAAACGAGTTTCATTATTACCGTTTTCCTGACAATTTTGAATTTTTAGAACATGTTCAGATGACAACCAAACATTTTGTACGATTTTTTTTTTGAGGCCCCGAAATGGGGTAACCCAATTTATTTTCCCCGTCATATTGGCTAAGTAAGGGTCGAGGAGCATCCCTTACTCACCTTACATAATAGACATATATACTTTTATATACATATGCAGCGATAAAACAACACATGATTAACTTGCTGAATATATAAAGATTAAGAATAGTATTGATTACTGAAACCTTAAGTGTATAAGTACTATCACTCGTGATAATCCCTTGCACGAAACGAAACGCAAGTCATTAAGAGTGAAGATTACATTATTTCAAATTCTATGAATTGAGTTGCTTCCCTTTACACACAAAAGAAAAACTATTCAAAATTGTGCCTCAGTATTGACATATTTGATTTGTCTTTTTTCCATTCAAACTGATTAAAGACCGCGTTTTTTATCATGATGTAAATATATTTTTCATTTAAGTGCCTTTTCTCATGTTTTAATATGTTCCTGCTTTTCCATATGTGCCATTTTGTTTCTAGTATAATAGTATTAAGTAGTTTACATTTAACAGGGCTATAATATATACCAAAAAGAGCGAGAACCTCTCTCTCTACAATATCAAATTTAAATACTTGGTTCGCGATTGTATTTAGCACTGTACGATTGCTGTATGATAATACATGTACCTTGGTGATAAAATTATGCCAGTCGGAGGTACACAATTTCCGTACTCCTAAATGTTTGTGGTTTCACTGAAAAAACATCACTGTTACTGTCTGTTTCAGTTTTATACTGATTTGTTCATGACACACAACATTATCAATTTTGTACTGATTTATTCATTGTCTAGTTTATACTAATTTGTTTTAGCTCGATTGTGAAAAACGTTTGTAGCTTAAAGAGTCACTCTCGAGTCCGCTTCCTGGAAAAAGAAGTACTGGTGTCATATGAGGAAGTACGGTCGTGACCCCAGTGGGGCTCGAACCCGCAATCCCCGGGATGAGCGGCCGACACCTTAACCTCTACACCGTCGCTTCATTGTTTGCATGTATATATGCTTGAATAATCTTTCATAGGTACTCTCATAATTTTAAGATAGACTTACAGTACATGTTCTGATATTCACATGACAATGTGGTAACTAAAATGTACAACACGCATTCTATGAAGTTGGTAAATTTCTATTGAATATATAATTAACGACTTAAAAACGCAACTTTTTAGTGTCATAGATTTTGAACAGTTTTTTTCTCATTATATGCAATATTGTTGAAGTTTACACATAAAATTATGCTTGAATTTTGTAATGAACTTGCTGAATTACACCAAGGAATGACAAAAGTTCTTGAATTTTCATAATTACACCTGCACGCGTCAAATCTCTGGTTGTGTTTTTAAAGATGCTAACTGTAGTAACATAGTTTAATCTTTCTTTTACTAGTAAAATAACCTTTTATGTGAGGTAAAGTTCCATTCTTGTCTGTTAACAAGCGAATGTTAAGCATGTTCACAACGCATTCATTGCATACTGTATACATGTACACCATCAGACATGACATATGAACAGTCATTTTGAAGAGTAATATTTACAGCAAGTCACGTAATTTTCAACAAGGTCATTTCCGCCTTGGAATTATAAAGCGCAAAATATGGTATAAGTAATTGGGCAATTTGGGTATCGTTTAGATCGGTACCTGAAATATAAAACCAGTCAAAATTTACTAGCTGGTACCGGGTACATGTATATTCCTTCATCATCTTATAAATACATGTATATATACATGTATATAATTTATATGTATTTTAATAAATAAAATTTCATTATCATTGCAGAATTATTGCCAGTCACTGAATGCGTATCTGGTGAAAATAGAGACTGAACAAGAAAATAACTTCCTAAAGGAAAATTTGCAAAGTATTGTGACATTACAGCGCATTTTAAGAATATTCACATATCTAAATAAACAGATTTTTTTCCAGTACATATAATGGTCAAAAAGGATCCAAAAATTTCAACTATAATCATTGTATGTCATATAATAATTTTTGGTCGTGAACATTTTGGGTCTTGGAATTTACGGGTCATGATACTGGATTACTGTTATTTATTTTTTGCCGAGAGTTTTTAATGTATACAGTAGATTAAGTGAGAAATATTTGAACGCTCTTTACATTGTAATTATGATGTTAAATGTATTTATTCAATTAGGGATTTTCTTGCAACGGATATCGGATATTTTCGATTTTGATCTGTTTATTACGATTAATGTAAAGTACCAAACAAGTTGATATATAAAGAATGATGTTGTATGTGTTCTCGTATACATGCAAATCATATGTTTCTGCTTTGTCATGATATAATGATGCCTTCAAATTCTATTTAAACGTCGATAGGCTGCACATGATAAATTATATGTTATGTTTGTCACGTCATGTCATGTCATCATGTCATGTAATGTCACGTCACGCTATGTTTATAAGTTTCTTTCTATCATGTTAGAGAGAAAACACTACTGGATAGGCTTGAACGACATCGTTAATGAAGGCATATGGGACTGGGTATCTGACAATACGCCACTTTCAAAACATGATTATAAGAATTGGAGTCCCAACCAGCCTGACAATGACACAGGAAATGACCGTACACACGGAGAAGATTGTGGGTCATTTTATAGTTCTGCCTATGGAAAATGGAACGACCTTCCTTGCAGGATGAATGTTAGCTACATATGCGAAGGTCTTCAGCTGAAAGGTTTGCATGCTGTCATTTCCTTTTATTTAAACAATGTATGAGAAATTCGTCTTCGTTCCAAAAATAAAAATAATGATGCTGCTAATGGTGATAGTGATTTTAAAATGTTTTTCGCAGCAACAGATAATTAAACGGCATATAGTGAAAGATGGTGCTGTACCATAGATTATTTTAGCACCGGTTCCCCGTAGTGCTGCAATACATACCCCTTTAAAGGGCCCTTTTGCTAAGGGTCACGATAATGCCCCAGTCTTGTATTTGCCCGTTAATGTTTATATTTCAGATATTCATTACATAGTTAGAGTAAAAGCAGGACATGATCGCCTAAACGGCTATGTTATTCTTGGTGGCAAATTCAACATGGAAGTTACAATGCCGCTGAATACAATGGTGTCAAAATACGACTTGAGAGTGGGAGAGAAAACATCAACCAACATAGGAAATGTATGATATTAAATTGACATTATCGCTTACAATTATAGACAATTTCATTAAATTAGTTTAATAATTGTTTTTTTCATTTTAACTTTAGTATAGGTGTCTGACTTAAGATCTGCACTTTCAACCCTTTCATTCATTCTCTCTGTTTCCTTTTTAATTTATAGTAATCGTTAATCAATCTGTAGCATCCAACGACACTCGATTTAAAATATGTAAAAACATACTCTTACGGACAGCGTCGGGAGAAATGGCGAAGAAATGTTAGTTTAGTCGAGACATAACTGCTACATCAAACATGTAATCTTCGTTCTGTAACGTATAAGATATAAACGACAATACATATAAGACGTTAATTAAAAACTCCATTTGAATTAAGTATAATACGGAAGTGTTAATGAAAGAGAAAAAACAATACTAATATCGATGACATCTATCATTATTCAGGGTAATTCAGGACGTCGTATCCTTAAGAGAGAGTGATAGAGATACCTACAACTGAATGGAAGCTCACATGTTAAGTTTAATTTGCTTTTTAAGGTGACAAGAATTCAGTTTAAGTCTACTGCTACACTTCATCACACAAAGAAACCGGAATTTGTGTCCATGTACAAATCCGATAACGCTGGATATTACATCCAAAGATTTGATAATACTAATGCGGGTGATCAAACACGTGAGTGAAAGTTTTAAAGCATACTATTTTATTATTTTAAAGTACCATATTTACACAATAACCAATATAGATGTAGACAATATACAAGTAGGTAGATAAGACCAACGTCGGTCATGGTATTTTTTTACATCACTATTGCCTGGTCGATTCTTACAGAGGTTCTAACAACATCAGAAAATTTTCACTTTTCTTGTAAATGATGAAATAAGCAATCACCTTGTTCAATATTTTATCTTTTCAGAAAATCTATGTGTGCGACATTTTGGAAAAGGTTTAAGTTGGCTAGTATACACCTGGACAGGTTTGAAGACAAAATATTTTGCAGGAAGCGATGAGACAGACTGTAAACTAAGATGTATTGAGTCCGACACATTTGTCTGCCGTATAGCGTACTATAGCAGAAATTATCGTGCTTGCCATATTATCGAACAGGAGGATATTACGGAACATGTGAAGCACACGGACAGAAAAGATGTATTTGTATTCCAAAGGACAGATAATTGTTGAATACCAGACTTGATAGTGGTAGTTGATAGTTGGTAGTGTATATGTGTGTGTGTACATGATTGTGTGTGTGTGTCGTGTGTGTGTGCGTGTGTGTGTTGGTGGTGGTGTGCACTTCTGGGTGCTGTGGGGCTCGTTTTGGGGAGGCTGCGTTTTTGGTACGTGGCATTCCCTGTTTGATATTATTTTTGTTTTGATTTGCAAGACCTACATCAGTTAAACCATATAGTCTTTACTTTTCAAAGGCGATCCTTCCGTCAAAGACATTCAAAGAACTGTATCTCTCATTAAATTATTACGCGAGTATTATTGCGATTGGCCGTTAACAATACACGTCTTCGTCAACCAACGCAAATGGTCAGGAATACACTACTTGGTGATTTACCCTGGCAAAGCAACTGACCATTTATAAGGACGAAGAAACATCATCACTAATTCACTAATTTGCTAATGTATTCATTGTTGTTTTTAGATCATGAATAAAAGGTGTTCGTGAAACTAGTTCATGTTGCAAAGTAGTTACAGAGTTAAATGTAAAGTTTCTTGAGCTAATGTAGCATGTACATATTTTGAAGTTAACATCAAATACGAAGTAAAATCAGAGGCATTACTTCTGACATGAGATTATGGCACAAGATTAGTGATATCTGCCTTTATCTCCGGTATTTTAACAAGAACAAAACGTTTATGAATGAAAATAATTTCGCACATCCGCAGCCGCACTTTTGTTACGCAATTGTCATCACTGGATTGGAATATTATTGTCATCTGGTGCATGGCTCCGTTCGAGTAAAGTTTCCCCGGAGAACAAAATTCCCACATGACACATAACTTTATTTTAGGCTTTGAGTATTATTAATCCAATTAACATTTTCATCGGCAATTGCCTGTAACTCCATTATCGTAAATATAACAAAGCAAATTACACCGTTTTTTCCGGAATGAACACGATTAACACGAAGAACAAGTACTAACTAAAAAAACTCAGTGAACGTGATACTATATCAGCGATGTGTGTAGGCGTTCTTTTCCCCCCCAAAAAATCAGAAAACTAAGAGGATGATTTTTATAACACCGCAGAAAAGTTCTGTATTTACCCTCTATCTGTTTATTTTACATGGAGTAATTATACATAACGTACAAGCGGGTAAGCATATTTGACTTCGTTTTTTTTCAAAACTCAAAGATGTGTTAATTAGATAGATAAATATATTCTTTATTCTTATGCAACAGTCACACCTTGCCGGATAGCATTAACGGACGTCCGACGGAGAGCACAATTTTCAATCTGTCTCCGTTCGCGTACGTTCATTATCCTTTTCTAGTTTGATGAATGCGTTCCTTGTCAGGCGAGTATTTATTAATTAGTTAATATTTTGTGCATGCACAAAACTTTGAAAGGACATAGCCGGACAAAGGCGTCCGTTAATTGTATTGTTGTGCGTTAGGCATGCATTTTATTCGAAATCCGTGCGAACCTTGTCCTGAACTTGTTAGTTCGTTGGACCTGACCTCTCGGACGGGCTACTACATGATATGCAACGGGTGAACCGGACGGGTGCCGGACATTATCCGTATGTTCAGCTAGCGATTACCTGACAAGGAACTCGTGGAACTGATAAATAACGGAGTTGTATCTGGGTTTACAGGACAAAGCTGACGACTTCAGTATAAGTACAGTATAACAACCGTGCATGTAACGGGCCTTCAACGGGTTCAAATAAACAGTGACATACATCATCTGGCGTATATAAAACATTGCTTCCCTATCCCGCCCTTCATCAAAACTTCATTCTTGCTTGCCTTGGGCGATGACCTTTTTCGGACATTGAGTACATACATAGACATAGGAAGTCGTGTAAGACTTCGCCAGCAGAATCAAGTGGCCCTGATCTAGTCAAAGATTGACCTGCTAGATGTCAATCTGAACATCTAAAACTGCCTTCTCTATGGCGGCGGCCTGTTTCGCCCTACTAGCCACTAGCAGAGGGGGGAAAGCGGGATCCGGCAGTCTTTCTCTGTGCCTTTGGGCATATTGGAGAATTTACAGTTTTTTTTCAGAATACAGATGACTGCGGCTTGAAAATATTGGAGTCTTGTTTGAATAAACCGAACTATTTATATCCGTTTTGTTCGTCATGTGACCTGTACAAATATGTTCTTGTCCGTTACATGTACGCTGTTGTCAATTACGGTGACCGGTTATTGTCCAGTATTTAGCCGGTGATTGTGCGTCCAATGCTCTCCATATCCAGAGAGAGTCTCGAGCAGCAACGGAGGCAACCTTTACCACCGGATAATTTTATTTCGCAAAGTTTCTTTCCGCCAGTCATCCGTTGATGCTATCATGCAAGGTGTGACTGTAGCATTAACGACAATGTGCATGTGACAAAAGTTACTTTATACAGTCAGAGGGCTTCTTAAATATACTTTATCGACATAAATTATAACTAACCATTTTAAATAGATAGACTTACAGAAAATAATTTGTTTATAGATGCCATTTTAGAAATATGCCTGTTGTAATAATATACTCAAAAGAAAACTACGAACACGAACATATGTACATTCAACGAAACTGCAAAATAATACTCAATGAAATGAACCCTTCAACTATGGGTCCGGACACTGTACAATGCTAACGGAATACTAGAACACACAAAACGTTACATTAACAATGCAGTGGCTGAACATACATTTCAAAATGAAACAAAATATTATGAGTGCCAACACACTCAATAACTAGTATCTCTCAAATCAGAACACCTTAAACATATTTTCAAACGACCCAATGTAGCAGTCATCAAGAGTTTTAGTTTATCCTGCAGTTCTATACACAATGAAACTCAATGAACACGTTTTTCCGTCGTTTACTACGGTGGCACAGAGGTGACATGTGTATGTTTTTATTTATCTCGTGCGCACGACATACTAAGTCGTGAGCACGATATACTATGTCGTGCGCACGAGATACTATGTCGTGCGCACGAGTTACTATGTCGTGCGCACGAGTAACTAAGTTGTGCGCACGAGATACTATGTCGTGCGCACGAGATAATTAAGTTGTGTTATCGATTTGATGATTACAATGTAGGGAACTGATTTGCGCCACCGTATTTCCGCTATCAGACATTCTCAAATAATATTCATGTATGTAAAGTGTATTCTGATTGGCTAATTATGTCGTGCGCACGACTTAATTATCTCGTGCGCACGACACAGTAACTCGTGCCCACGACTTAATTATCTCGTGCGCACGACATAGTATCTCGTGCGCACGACTTAGTAACTCGTGCGCACGACTTAGTAACTCGTGCGCACGACATAGTAACTCGTGCGCACGACATAGTATCTCGTGCGCACGACTTAATTATCTCGTGCGCACGACAAAGTATATATACATACATACATACATAATCTTTATTGCATAAAACCTCATACAAAGTTTATAGCAAAACAATTAACAATCGATGAAAGCGTGTTTCATAAAAAAGCCAGAAAAGAAGTTCAAAATACAGAATACAGTTCAAATTGAAAAGGAGGTTGTTACATGATGAAAATCAATAAAACTTAGTATTATGATACTCTTATTTTGTTAGCAAAAAATATGTACTTTGATAATTCACAAATTGACCTTTTTGACTTGAGATTGAGCAACTGATCGAATTTATTTATAGTTGGCCAATGACAAAAATATGGTTTGAAGTATTTTATCCTGAGTTCACGATACTTGGGACAAACGAGCAGAAAATGGTACTCATTTTCTACAGTTCTCATATTGCATGATTTACACAAACGTTGGTCTCGCAAAATGTTGTCATATCGGCCTGTCTCTATCATGAGATTGTGTGATGAAGTTCTGAATCGAGACAATGCAATGCGATATTTTCTGTCTGTTATACAATTTAAATAAGTTTCGATTTCGAAGTTATGTTTAAAAATACTGTAGGATTGCAGCCTTGGCGAATTGTTTATATCAGAATACCAGCGTTGAAAGTAACTATCGAAAATACGCTGCTTAATTAACTGTAATGGAATGTCGATTCCAAATATAACTTAATCCGTGCGAGTCTAGTATAGATTTTACTTGTCCTGCCCAATTTTTTCCTATATCGTTCTCAATGTCCGATTTTAGCAACATGTATGTCTGTTTTACTAAAGAGTTCTCGGGATGTTTAAGAATTTTGCCCAGTATTTAATAATGTTTATTTTTCTAAATATCGACATTGGTACTCGACTGAGTTCTCCGTACAGCGCTGAGAGATTAGTTGATCGTTTTAGACATAAGAGTTGACGTAAAAATTTAGTGTGTATCAGTTCTATGTCCGTTACTGCGTGCATTCCCCATATTTCAGACCCAAAATGTAAAATCGAACCTACAAGCGTATCAAACAATTTCAGTTGTTGTTTAACCGGAAGATCGACGGATTTTAAAACTGCAAATAAACTATACAGTGCTCGTGACGCATGTTGAGCTATAGATTTTTGACTGCGAAACCAACTTCCGTTTTTGAACAAATTGATACCCAAATATTTAAATGAGTTTACGGGTTCAATTGGGACATCATCAATATAAAAAGTATGATGAGTATACCGACCTTTTTCAAAAATCATTGCTTTAGTTTTTAAGGTATTAATTTTTAATCCCCATTGACGGCAATAATTGACAAGGTCATTTATCATTGATTGTAAAGCTTCCGGTGATTTTGCAAAGAGTACCTGGTCGTCTGCGTATAATAAAAGGAAATATTTGATTTCGTTGAAAGTAAAAATGTCTGCAATGTTTGTGTTGATATTTTGTGATAAATCATTCACGAAAAACATAAAAAGGAGAGGAGAACTCGGATCCCCTTGTTTCAAACCTATGTTAGAGCTGAAGAATTCAGACGTTTGTGAGTTAAACCTCACACACGATTTAACTACCGTATACATTGATTTTAATGCGCAAACTAATTTACAACTAACATTTTCTTTCAATAATTTTTAAAAAAGAAGTGTTCTATCAATTCTGTCAAAACACTGCATATAATCACTGAAGATACAGTATACCTTTTGGCCGGAATTAAGGGCTTTACTTATAATTGAGTGCAAAATAAAAATGCAGTCTATAATAGATTTTCCTTTTTGAAGGCCGAATTGTTTATTATCAAGTTTTTCATATCTTTCTGACCATTTCGTTAGTCGATTCAGAAGAATTTGTGAGTAAATTTTTGCCAGAATATTGATTAAAGTTATACCTCGGTAGTTCTTAGCGTCAATTATATCGCCTGTTTTATATATAGGGGCAATAATGCCCTCGCCCCATGAACTGGGGTACTCCCCAGTCGAGAACATTTTATTATACAGCTTCATCAAAAAAGGTGAAATAATGTCATAACTTGCTTTAAATATTTCGCTTGTTAAATTATTTACACCCGGAGTCTTATTATTGTTTTGTGAAAAAATCGCTGATCTAAGTTCTTCGTTCGTAATATCACAATCTAAGTCAGAATCTGCTTGATTATTATAAAGATGTGGATCACCGGTTTGGGTATGCGTTGAGTCTTGACCGAACATGCCTTTAAAATGATCGAATAAACTACCAAGAGTGAGAGATTCCGCTTTCGACTGGCACTTTTTGGAATATTTCTTAATTTTCTTCCAGAACTGCCTGGGCTGTGACTTTGCCAGTTCATTTAATCGCTTTCCTTCCTTTATTTTATGCTTGTCTAGTGCTTTTTTCTTTATTTTGTTATATTTAGTTCTCGCGCGCGTAAATGAAAGTCTATTCGTGTCGGTTTCATTTCTATTAAAAACATTTCTTGCCTTTTTAAATTCTGCTTTTGATGGAAAACAGTCGTTGTCAAACCACTCGCTGCTCACTTTTTTATTGCATGTTATGGGACTGTTATGTTTAAAAGTTTTCCCAAATATGCCAAACGCGCAGTCATACATCAGATTTGTGAATTTATCTACCGTTTCATCTAGTGACACGTGCGATAAATTATCCTGTAAATGATTCAAAGAATCGCGTTTACCTGAAAGTTTTGTTCGAAACTGTGGGACCTTTTCGTTTTCCCAAATAATTTTTCGATCGGGACAAACTGTTTCCGTATTCGAGGATGAATTAATCTCAGCCTGTGATTTTTCTAAACCACCCAGCGACAGTGTAAACAGGATTGGCGCATGGTCCGAGAACTCGTTTACGTCTGCAACCGAAAAGCTAACAATAGTTTCGAAGTCTGTAAAATTCAATAACAAATAGTCTACGGTGCTTGAACCGCGATGAGAACAGTATGTAATATTACCCGATTCACTCAATAAACGGCCATTTGCAATTAATAAGCCGGTAGATTGACATAACTCCAGTAAACGTCTCCCATTTTGGCCAATAACTGTATCTTTATTTACCCGTGCAGGAATACTAATATTAGGATCTAAATACTCTAAATTTCAGTATTTATCATAAAGGATAAAATCTTCCAAATTGGAGACTCTACTGTTAAGGTCCCCTGTAACATAAATTTTTCCTAGACTGTTGTATTTTAAAATATCTTGCTCAACCTGTTCAAAAAAGTCGAAATCAGTACCCCTAAAAACTCTAGAGTCACTTAGTGGAAAATATGTATGACAAATATAAACGTTATGATTATGAGCAAATAGTTCTGACGAAACTTTTAACCATATAATACCATTCTGATCATGTTCAACGACTGAAATAAATCTTTTAATGTTTTCTTTGAAATAAACTGAAATACCTCCACTGAAGCGTCCTTTTGACAAAGTATATCGTGCGCACAACATAGTATGTCGTGCGCACGAGATAAATAAAAACATACACATGTCACCTCTGTGCCACCGTACAAACAATATTCATGTATGTAAAGTGTATTCTGATTGGCTAATTATCTCGTGCGCACGACATAGTGTCTCGTGCGCACGACTTAGTTACTCGTGCGCACGACTTAGTAACTCGTGAGCACGACATAGTAACTCATGCGCACGACTTAATTATCTCGTGCGCACGACAAAGTATCTCGTGCGTACGACATAGTATCTCGTGTGCACGACTTAGTATGTCGTGCGCACGACTTAGTATGTCGTGCGCACGAGATAAATAAAAACATACACATGTCACCTCGGTGCCACCGTAGTTTACCACACTTGAGGTAATTGATTGTCATCTGATGTATTTTTCTAGGTGGCTGTAAAGATAACTGGGTGCTCGAAAGAAGCCGATGTTACTACTTTAGTACAGGTACCAGTACGTGGTTTGCAGCCGAAGTAAGTAAATATATGCAAGTAATAATGTTTTAATATATAATTCTATATACAATTAAAATAAACGTCTTTCTATGAACTATCGCTGCCAAAATAGATGACTTACATTGTTGGTTATGTAAGTCCGTGGCTTGATTATATTGCGGTAGAGTTGTATTAAAGACGTCTTTACGAAGGTTTTGATTTCTACATTCTAGTCAGTTTATGACCCAGCTACAGAAGAGTTGATGATATTTAAGGATATTATATCACTTTTATAATTGCAAAACCATTACCATTCACGAGTTGTACGTATCATTATGAAGAACTTTATGGATCTACAATAATTTGATCATTGTATGTGTGTATGCCAGCTTACAGATTTCTATAATTTTGCTAAAATATTGCACAAGTTAGCTGCTTAAAAAGCACCCAATTGGTTATGCTGCATATTAAGTAGAATGCATGTCGTGAACATAAAAAGAATGCCATGGCAGTTTTAAAAGCTCAGGTGAGAACCAAAACGTGTTTTGAGTTCAAATGCTTTTATTTCCTTTCTATGTGATCAATTTTAATGAGAATGGATACCGTAAGAAAAGTTGATGCTGAGTGAATAGTGAATCTACCATGTTCATGAGTTGCGAATAAGGAAATCCCTCCCGACGGTTGAGATACTACCCAAAAAACGAAAACTAGGCTCAGTCGTGTTTTTTGGACGTATCCCAACCCCAGGGTGGGATTTCCTTTTCAACAAGTTAATGGACATGGAATATTTAATTTTTCACCGTTTTAATTGCACTTTAATCGCGGGGCAAGAGTGATTCTTTATCGATACCTTATTCTATTATATTCCGTGTATTGCGCAGTAATACTTACTTGAGCCGAAGCACTCTTCTCCGCTACACAAAAAATCCAAACATATTTACATATTAAAATCTGCATTAAATCAATAAAACAACAGAAACTTTGAATCAATATTATACAAGAAACAACCGTTTAAATAAATATCTGTGTTCCAAATCAATTCTTTTGAATTAGAAACCTTTAATTCTACGCAACTGGCACGGGTCGTTGATTGTGTATTCAAATTTCAATGTCAATGTTTGGATTTACTTTGAAATTGAACATACCATCATTAATAGTGCTTGCCTTGGCTGTAGAGTATTGCATACATATTATATCACACAAGAAACAAGAAATAAGTGTGAAAACAGGATGGGGATGAATTTTTTCAGCATTAAACAGCATAGATCAATTCATAATTAGCACGTAAATTCAATTCCTATTAATAGTTCTTGAACAAGAAGAATAAAAAAATCGAGCAGCATGCAGATCAAGTGATGATAGCAATGTTTATATTTCCACCATTTTAAACGTTTATTAGTCTTGTTTATTCAAAGATTATGGCAAAACTGCAAGTTGAACACTTAATGTTTGGCAAAAACACAGAGTCCACTTCCGTGATGATTGGTTCCACTTTCGAGGAAAAACATTGTAGAAAACTGCGGGAAACATTAGGTCACGTGCTTCTCCGAGGCACACATTATAAGCAACCTGTAACTACAAGGCGCTGATGCGGCGTATAATAAATGATATGACAAGCGCGTGACGTCAACTCTTTAGGTGTTTTGCGGGTGGACATACCGGTGCTGAAACTATGTATCATGAGTAATGGCCGGGCTTAAGATACTTCAAAGGTCTCTGCCGGCATGCTAACACGACGTTTTACGGAAAACTTTATTTTTATATGCATATATATATAAATAATATCTTATTATTATCATTATTATTATTCAATGATATTCATTTTCTTTTCTTCAGGAGTGAAAAGAATGCAGCAATGTGTCGCGACATTGCATCACATAACTATATTAAATAATTTCATTTATATCTTATTACATGACGCCACATGACATCATTTCATTTCTATGTTATTACATGAAGTCACGTGTTATTACATCGTATTCTAATATGCCTACAGTATATTTCTATAGTCAATTCGAGTGCATTAATATGATTAAAGCACTCGGAAAAGTAGGCGGAGTTTCGGACATGGAAGTAGCTCCTTCCGACTTTTCTAATTTACTCCCGCGCAAAAATAAAATATAGAAATGGAAATAATATCAGTATAAATACATCAGTCGCATGAAAAAGATTTGTTTAAGAACCTAAATATTATTTTTGATTGCGTCAAGTAAGCCTTAGAATACCCTCACCTTGTTTTCCTTAAAAAAGGGCCAAGAAATTCAGGATTAACAGTCATACAATGTTTTGATTCCGGGAGACAAAACTATGAATGAAAACGTTTACGTCATCACACTGACGTCATTACTCCACGTTAAAACGTTGTACAGTTCAAATTAACGGTACGCATTTAAATCGATTGGCTGCTTTGTTAGGTTCTGAATCTGACGTCTTCTGCATAATGTCAGTCAGGTATTTCTTTTTTTATATTTTATGTATTAGATGATTAAACTAAAATAAGTTTGTATAATATAGTTATGTTTGATATCTTGAATGGTTGCCCGAATAGGGGAGTGAATTCCAACAGCTACTACTTATGCTGTTTTACACATTACCGCCGAACTGAAGAAAGGTCCGTAGTAGTTACGATAGTTTTCAAAAAATCGGCTTCTAAGAATCGAAATAATCTATGTCTTGGAGTGCTTTATCGAAATTGAAGCATTTCCCGTCGGTAATGTGCCTGCCTTATAATTCACTCGGGCTTCGCCCTCGTGAATTATTCCGCCAGGCACATCACCTCCGGGGAATGCTTCAATTTCGATAAAGCACTCCAAGCCATATATTATTTCTTAATTAATGTCACGTTATCGTTTGGCATTATCAACAATTGTCATTATTTTTTTCAATGCATCTTTTTCATCACATCACTCCTGTATAACTACTTATAAAATCACAATTACATAACATATTCGATAACACCACTTATGGCTACATTACATCAAATATCAACACAGCAATAGAAC
The DNA here is from genome assembly GCA_022818135.1 of Saxidomus purpurata. Lineage (NCBI taxonomy): Eukaryota > Metazoa > Mollusca > Bivalvia > Venerida > Veneridae > Saxidomus > Saxidomus purpurata. The sequence goes on along the minus strand of JAFMSR010000006.1, from coordinate 10,274,031 downwards.
AAGTAGGTTAACATAACATAAATGAAGTTTTGATCAGTTTTGAATTACATTTACTGAATTTATGCTGCGGCATTACAAATTATCGCAATAGAAAATGTCTTTTATAGAAAGCGAAAAAAGAAACAACAACAACAACAACAATAAGATGGCAATACTTTCTGTTGTCGTTTATTTTTAGCTGTTTTTCTATTCAAAACAACTCTTCAATTCAAATTCTCGGCAAAACTGCCTTTTTCAAGAAATTTGTCTGCACTTTTATAATTTACATGTTGACCATCTTTATGACAAGCTTAGAAATAAAAATAATAAAAACAAAACAAAAAAGGACATAAGGGCATGACGTCATTTACACCAGACGTCCTAATGACGTCATTTACACCAAGCGTCCACATTTTTAGTTTTAAATAGTCTGTGCTAAAAAGAGGGAAAATAAGAACGACGAATTTCTTTTGTATTTCTTTTATCAAACGATCTTGATTGACGACATTTGAGACAAGTAAGGAATCCGTGATGTTTTGTCACAGTAAATAAATGAATATTTTTCCTTGTGGCGTCTTTCTTTACATAAAACTTTAAGTCAGTTATTGCTCATATATTTAATGTTATTGAACTTATTTCGTCGTTCCGCTAACGCTCCACTTCCATTAAATATTATCTACTATGATATATGAACAATAACTGATACTAGCTAAATCGGGGTGGGCATTGTTATAAGTAAGTTTTAACATTCGACAACTACTTAATTTCTGTCCTAGCATTATGAAAAAAACTGGGAAAATTTCAGGGGTAGTCATTGGAACAATTATTGTATTTGTTTAAATCTACCGTGCGTCCAAAATAGTTTTGTGTCTGCCCTTGACAGTGTTGATATAATTGAAAATTATCATCCTGATTTTAAACCTTTTGAAAACAACCATATTGAAATCTCAGGACTATTGCCTGTCATCGAATGGGTATCTTGTGAAAATAGAAACTGAAGCGGAAGATGACTTCCTACAGAGAAAAATGCAAGGTAGTATTCCATTAAGTTAATCCATTTGTGCCAAGAGTCTATTAAAATGCATATCATAGAATATAAATTGTATAAAATTAGTATCGCTTAGGATTCAAAAATAACGATCACAAGCTATGTACTACATGTATCAACATCGAAATCATTTTCTAAATAATATATACATGGATATTATTGGGAAAAAAATCGGATTAGATGCTACTAAGTTGTTATACTATATTCACAAGATTGGTTTAATTACTACGATATATTTGATGTAGGACAGTAATACACATTTAACGTATTTATTTAACAGGCATTTGTTTCATTAGGGTGTTGCTGTCAGTTAATATCAGTGGATTATTTGATTGTGATTTTGATTTGATGACTTTTAGCTTACACGGACTATTGGATAGGCTTGAACGACATACGAAATGAAGGAGCATGGGTATGGACATCAGATAGCACACAACTTTCAGATTATAAAAACTGGAGAGAAGGCCAGCCTGATAATTGGCTCGAAAAAGACCCTACTTTCGGAGAGGATTGTGTATCAGTTTCCAGTACTGCACATTGGAATGATATTCATTGCTCGATGAGTTCCCACTTCATCTGTGAAGGTCCTCAACTGAAGGGTAAGTACGTTGTGATAGTTTGCCTCTACACATATGGAAGATTTTAATCTATCATATAATATCAGGATGATGCCGATAACGACGACGACAATGTTGTTGTTGATGATGATAATGGTGATGATAATGATGATGATAATGATTTATAACTATATGTATACACAATGAATTAAAACAAATGACTGTTTATAGCTTTAAAATAAGATTTAATCACTAAAGTTTAATGTTTATACATTAATAGGAACGTAACAGTTGTCAAAATGTGCGTATATCGTGCGTGTAACAAGTGTATAACGTGCGTGCATCATTCATCGTGCAACGTGCACCATATACTATAAACGATATACGATACACGATTCCCGGTGCACGATAGGCCTATACGGTAAACGATTCGATGTTTTATTCAGTCTGTTAAAAATGAATTGTGTAAAATTTAGAAACATTATCGCTAAACTAAGATTGTCGTCGCAGCAGCTAAACATAGAAACAGGTCGTCATAGAAATATCCAAAGAAATGATCGTAAATGTACATTGTGCGATCGAAATGACACAGAAGACGAATACCATTTTATTATTGTCTGCCCTACATACACAAATCTTAGACAACAATTCATTCCAAGATATTATTATAATCACCCTAGTATGTTCAAATTTTAGAGGTACTGAATTCTACAAATGTAAAAACTTTGAATAAATTGGCCATATTTTATATAAACTCTTTCAAAATAAGAGTAGATAAATTAAATAGTGTTGTTCAGTGATAACATGTAGGGTACAGGTGTGCAGTTGTGTGTGCAGGTGTGTGTGCGCGCGTGTGCGTGCGTGTGCGTGTGCGTGCGCGTGTGTATATATGTCCTGCCGCGAGGAGCACTGCTCGTTACCGTAGAGAATGTTCGTACTATGTACATCTACTATGTCAAACACTAATGTTTGAATTTCACTTTCACTAACATTATTTGTAATATTGGGTCAGTATAATAAATGGAACAATTTTATTTAATGCCAAATTCATGTCTTACGTTTTGTTTTGGTAAGGTATAATCAAAGTATGGCAGAGTATGGTAGTGACATATATCACATGTAGCAGCTTATTTGTAACATTTCCTTGCATTTTCGTTTTTGGCAAGGATTATTACAATAAATGCTTGGCAGGTTTAGATATTCTTGATTTTTTGTACAGATTTAAAAAAATTACATATGGTGATACGGATGTTATTCTCTAAACGGTTGCTCAACGCAGGTCATATAAATGTTTATATACATGTTTATTTATTAATTTTTGTGTATTAATTTTGTAAAATATATAGTGTAGCATTTATTAGAATATGCCATTTGTTCATATTTACTCTCGCTGTTATTAACGCATGCTGTATATAGTTTATTGCAGACGAGGAACTGTAAATGTTCAAGTCGTATGTTAATTAAATTCTGTTCTGTTCTGTTCTGTTAATTGTTATACGAAGCATGTAAGATTAAATAAAGTGCTGACTTCACATTATATTATTTTGTTTTCGCCAGTGCACTACGGGCAATAATGACTTCCATGCCAGATGGAAGACAAATAACACTTAAATCCGAAGTTTAATTATATTTTATCGTCGGAAAGGACATAATTTTTCTTCGACATTTAAATTGTTGCTGTCACAGCATTATCTTAAGTGCAGTAGACAAGGTATAAGGAAATTCGTTAGGAATTATAACAGGAAAGGGAACATCAACAACTTTAGAAGGTAAACTATTGAAAATTTATTTGGTAAATAAACATAATGTTGTGACGAATCGGCGAATCAATATCAGATAAAGTCCGAGTTGTAATCGTTATAAAAAAATAATCGTCACTAGAATCCCATACAAACTATAAATGATTCATTGAAAAGATAATTATGTCGACTGACAAATGCACAAATGGACATTGTCTTTCGTGTAATGGTGCTTTAAAGAAAGGTGTTGACAGTAATTACCTACCGCCTATTTTCTCGCACCTCGGGATCAATATTAAATTTCAAATTTGACACTTACTGTAATTTATTTCGCACCTAGGTAAACAATGGAAATTTGTAACTTTTCGAAGTCGTTTTGCTATTGTATTGGTGTGAAGCCTGTAATTTTTTGGTCGTATTCTGTTGGTCTCATTAAACTGTATAAGGACAACAAATTGTTAAAGATAATCAAAACAAACAGATCTGGTGGAAAAGAAATCAAAATTTAATTTAACTGTAAAAAGTCAACAGTAGTCGTATAATGTGTACTCCGTCTACCGTGTAGCGCGCAGAGTGCGCCTCGTACAACGTTCATATCGTGTAACGTTCTGAATCGTGTACCGTGTATATGTAGTACGTGTAACGTGCGTATATCGTGTGTACATCATGCGTGTATCGTGCGCTCCGTGTGACAACTGTTACGTACCGACTACTGTATTATCCGTTTTAGGTTACATGAAAAGCATGACTTTATTGCAACAGGTTTAAGTGATTGTATTAATTTTGTTATATTTATGAAATAATATCCGTTCCAGGGCTGTTCATGGTCAAATAAACCATGATTTGGAGTTTTGATGCGCAGTAATTAACCACAAAGGCCGGAGGCCTGAGTGGTTATAACGACGAATAAGAACGACAAAGAGGTTTTTATTAATTTATACGAATTTATTTTAGTTCGATTACGAAGAAACCGTAGCTTATTGACTCGCTCTCTCGAAAACTCATTCCAGTTGTCATCACGCTCGCGAGAGATAGGCAGCCAGTTTTTCATCACTGCTTCCCAGGTGTGGCATCAGTGCCTTTGCCCCAGGCCACACCTCGTGCTTGAGCTGGGATTCGAACCAATTTAATAGACTACAACAACGCTGAACACGATGTCTTTTCGACCCTAAGATAACCAGATATTACAATTGAATTGTATTGCATAATTTCTGATCGTTCGATTTTTGGTGATGTATTTGCGTAATCTAATCTTTTCAAATTTAAGTAATGTGATAGATAAGTACTGACGTTACAACGGTAACTAGTGAGTTAAAATTATTATCAATCCTATTACTGCTTATGACATTTAGAAAACGTTTGATCCAAACTTGCCTCATGTAATAAAGTTTGATATTCTTATAACGCTACCCACCAGGTTTCTTTTTTATTTAACTGGATGACCTTTTAGATCAACAAAATCATTGACAAAAACTGTCAGACAAATTTCTAGAACAGAAAGACAGCATAGACACCGGACGACAATGGACATCAGCCGATCACAAACAAAATAAGCTAAATTATATAGTTATGGTGATAACTCATACACAGTTCGTCTATTTGCTATTTAATGTTTATTTTTAGATGTTCAGTACAGGGTAAGGATTAAAGCAGAACATCATTACACACACGATTACATTGTTCTTGGTGGCAATGAGAAAAGTAAAGTAAAACTGCCGCTCAATAACATGGTGTCGAAATATGACGGACTGAGCGTGGGCGAAATTACTTTCAGCAGCATTGGAAATGTATGTAATTAAATCACTTATCACTTACATAATTATGGAATATTTTATCAGAAAACTGTTGCATTTTTAATGGATTTAAAAGAGTGGTATCTAAGCCAAACTCCTTTGACATACTTGATACTCGCGAGAAGATTGAAAACATGAAACTTCAAGTCTGTTATAGACCACTGTGCAGCTTGTAATTTCGGAGTTATAATAATAGAAAATCAGTTACAATGCCATTATTATAACTTCCAGAAATGCAGTCAATTCTAAGTTTTAAAAAAATGGTGCTGCGAATTTCGTGTGTCGTCACGGCGTTCTCTATCGTGTTCGCAGTCAATGGAACGCAAAGTCATGCAAAACGAGAACCGATGCTGAATGTTTATAAAATATTAAGTTCAGTAAATTTAAGAGGTGTTGTTGAAAGAGAACGAAACACGAAATGAGTATAAGATAAATCGTTTATATAATTTAAGTCGTAATATCTGACTGTTCTTTTCTGTTCTGTTCATATCTTTAAAATAGTTTCGATGGTATGGATACTTACAGCAGAAAGCCTTTATGTGTGCTTTTAATATTCATTTTAAGGTGAAAAACATTCAGTATGAGGCAGATACTGCACTACACCACACGAAATATCCGGAATTTGTGTCAATCCATAAATCCGACAACGATGGATTCTATATCAAAAGATTTGATAAAAACACCAATGTAGAAGATCAAACACGTGAGTCATCGATATACACCCAATAAGATGTATTTACTTTGCAGAACTAATCTTTGTGGCAGTATCGGTTATTTTGACCTAAATGACATATTGGGGCGAAATTGAGTTATTGCAGTTCTGGATACAGGGGGAGTGTGTATTTAAGTAATTACCTAATTAAGTCTGAAAAAGACCAACGTTGCCTGATAAATATTAAACAATTGTTTTCAACCATATTCCTTACTGTTAAACTACATTGTTTTTTAAGTATGATGCAATAAAAAGGCATATCAGTGCATGTGATATATTTTCAGAAAATCCCTGTGTACGACATTTCGGAAAAGCTTTGAAACTGATTATGTCCGATTCGACTGGTTTGGAGACAGTGCTCTTTAAGGAGGTGAAGGACGAAACAGACTGCAAACTTAGATGTATTGAATCGGACACATTTGATTGCCGGGTTGCCTACTACAGCACGTCTTACCGTGCCTGCCAGATTATCAAACAGGACGATATTAAAGCCCACTTCAGTGACACGGACAGAGAAGATGTATTTGTATTCCAAAGGACAGATAATTGTTGAATAATAGACTTGAGTTACTCAGTAAACTTCGATTTACTTTTGCTTTAAGTTACCTTTCACAGGCGTTCTCTCTATAACTTATATAGAACAATAAACAAGGTAATCTTGATCGGCTTCTGTTTTATGAAATAAAAGTTGGTCCCTTAGTATTTAGTAAATTTTACCTACTGACTACCATTGGTTCATTTTGTAGATATGCATATATGAGTTTAGCAAAGCATAATAGACACGCTTATTGGCTGTCTCTGGTAAGCTACACTAGATTGTTATTTGTGCCGGCGAATCATTTAACTAATCAAAGAAGTAAAAACACATGTCAGCCTATTTCTACTGTCTTCATTGTTGATTAAGTTCTGGTTTCAGTTATCAATTTGCTATGTTTGCCTTTGGATTACGAATGTAATACAGAAGTTCACGTATTGCAAACTAATGGACAGTATGCATGCCAAAACACTACATTATTCGTAAAACTGAAATATTTTTAAGCTGTTTCCAATTTAAATTGATAGTTTAAACGGTTTTGCATTTCTATACTCGTCGTATGTGTTTGTAAATTCAATGATATTCCAATAAAAGTACATTGGCGTGTAGATATTCCATTGTTCTCAAAGTATGTGCAGGTTACAGTACCTGTTCAAAGAGACACATATAATTATCCAAAAAAAAGACAAGGACGAAACAGACTGTAAACTTAGATGTATTGAATCGGACACGTTTGATTGCCGGATTGCGTACTACAGCACATTGTATAAGGCTTGCCACATTATCAAACAGGAGGGTATTAAGGACCACTTCAGCACCACGGACAGAGAAGATGTATTTGTATTCCAAAGGGCAGATAATTGTTGAATTACAGACTTGAATTGCAAAACTTAGTTTATTAAGTTAACTTAGATTTTATATTGCTATAAGTTACCTGTCAAAGACATTCTCCTCGTTACTAAAATCGCAATAAACAAGGGAATATTGATCGGTGTGTGTTTTATGAAATAAAAGTTGGTCCCTTAGTATTCAGTCCTTTATACCTACTGACTATCGCTGCCTCATTATGTAGGCTCTGATAAGCTACACCAGATTGTAATTTCGGCCGGCGAAATAATTAACAAATCAAAAGAGTTCAGTTCCGCTCGGTTCAGTTCTTTATTTCCTCCTTTAGGGAGATATACATGCAAAGAAACATCATATCGTGCTGTGTACAGACGAAAAAGAAGCATAGTGCAAAATCAAAATATATACTTTCACATTTCATATATAAGAGCCGAGCTAAGAAGAATAGATAAAAATAATTTATTGTAACACACTATTTCTTTATTGCGCAGAGCATCTACCTAGTTGCTCCCTGTGATTCATATATGCTTAGGGCAGCGTCAAACCTAAGTGACGTAGAGCAGACTTTCGTTGCATAAGCAGACAAATGCTTTGTGAACATCGATTTGTGATTGTATGGGTTTCCCTAATAAAGCCAGGTAAAATTCATTGGGGTAAAAAATGAGATAATTCATTATACACATTACATGTAACGTCAGAAGTGTGCATCACTTGCCATAGATATCGTAATCGTTCTGGAAGATTCAAATTGCAGTTTGATGCTAAAATGATATTATAAATACCATTGATTATTTGCCGCAGTTTATACAAAAACACGTCCAGGTATCTTTTTATGTGGTTTAACGATTGAGTGATTTGCAACCAAAACTCACGAGAATTAATTGCAGCCGACCACACTATTGAAGCAGTTTGCATTATTTGACAGACTATTTCTAGTGGCTTGATTATTGAATTTTACACTTACTTTGACTTAAGTACTGGTTTCAGATATCATCTTGCTATGGTTGCTTTTGGATTACGAATGCGATACAGAAGTTCACAATTTGCAAACTAAATGGAAATGATCAGAAAACAAACGTTCAGTTATTGATTTCACCGTGATTAAAGTCAGTAACATTTGATACGATAATTCGTATTAACCCTAGTGTGATTATTTGGAAATAGAGTGTAAGGCAAACTTATATAGGAGATTGGCGGAATATCATTTCACACTTTGTTTCTCTATTTTCGGCACTATCTCAAACACTCTTTCTACAACAATAAATAACAAAACATGCAGTGTAGAACAGAAACCAATTGTAAAGCAACAGAACCTAACAATAACTAAAAGAGTTAAAATGTAAAGAATAATGTATGAATATGACGAGTTTCAATCTTAAACAACGGAAAATAAACCAAAAGACGAAACCAGCACTTAAAACGTAACGAACAATCTTCAATAACAAAGCAGAATAATACCCCAAATAAATAGAAGCGTCTAAAATAAAACATACAGCTAAAGAAAAAACTAATAACTAAACAACAGTACCAAAGGGAACGAAACACAATCCACAGTAGAGAACACTAGCCAGAGTACAGATAAAGACATGCAAATGTCAAAATCACTACATGGTTTACCAATGTGACGAATTACGATAATAAGAATTCCTTTGGTATGAACGTGTTTCAAATTGAAATGCCGTAGGCAGTCATAATTGTCGTGTTAGAATATAACCATTACTAAAGGGTGTTAAGTACAATTATGTAAAACACTAGTTTGCATATCATACCAAAAGTACTGGTCTTGGAGGTAGTCCAAGGTAATTTGTATAATGGACCACACAATAAACGTCAATAAATGTATTTCACTTGCTTAACATTGAAATATAAAATACTGTGCTAAAATGTCTGATAGTAAATTTACAAGACATTCAAATATTGTTCTTGAATATACTAAGTAAATACAAGTACAAGTTCACACTTGTTAAAATACAACTTTAACTGTAGAGGGGAACTGTAGCTACATGTACAAGGATTCGAGAATGACGCACTGAAACTACTATAACTTAGATATGGATTACCACTGAGAAGCAACGCGAAATCTTGTTATCTACAAATTGCTGAGTGCTAAAAAACTCATTTACTTATTTTATGCATCTGTATTCAATTCTCTACAGCGGGTGTAACGTGAATGGCATGAAATGATAAAATGACGCATCAAGTAGCTTCAGAACATGTCATCAATTTAGATGAAAACGTTAAATGACAGGACACCTAGAGAAAGAAAAATAGATCCAGCAAGTTTGACAATCTTACCAGGGGCAAACGTCCAGTGTTGTGTATACACGTTCGATATTAATTATTATTCAAACAGAAAAAAATATGTTATTAATCTATTGTGAAACAAAAGGTCATGTTTAAGAATATGAAAGTATAAAACCTGCTAGACTTGTGTAGACCATTGGGTGAGGAATAAGGATGCTCGGGCGACCTAGCTCTATATGAGTTTTGTATGGCAAGTCCATGTGCAAAATGTGACATATTCTTGGAAGGGCTATGCAATCGTTAATATCAAATCTACATAAAACTTAAACTTTAAACATAAGCACCAAGTCAAACGGGCGAAGAATTATTCCAATACAAATCTGTAATATCTTTATATTGAATATAAATAGCAATGTAGTTAAAGCTTAATGCTATATATAGAGCACAGCACAATTACTAATATCATAACTATTTGCAAAAATAAACTAAAATTATTTAGTGTTTGTCCTACACTTCTGTCCAATGAAAAATGTCCAAATCTAAAAAATTAAAATGTTTCCTGTCTATTTGCCATAAACCTCTGACAGGTTGTTCTATGTATCACTTTAACTTGATAGAACAACTCTATAAACCTGTTTGCGCATGAGGTCATAAAATGTAGTAAATAAAGACTAAATGTAGGGCAAACACTAAGTTAGTCAGAGGCTAAAATAGAGAAATTTATACAACATAGAAACACAGGAGGGAGCGCTATATAAACGCCTCTATTTAGCCTCTAACTATTACATATTACATGACCTTAGGCATACAATTATAGAAAATAGGCGGGAAACTATACACTGGATTTACCATGAAATACTGCTGAAACATACTTTAAGCCGTATAAGAAAAGAAAAGTATTAAAAATGTCAATAATTGAGATGCATGACAGGAAATTTGTTCCAACGCGTCAGGGTTTAATCCTCATGCTGGGTCCTAGCCTATGTGATGATTGTTTGTTACCAGACCAGATTTGTTTTCTAACGTTTCCTCCTACAGCGCGGCCGCCATACATCATCATCTGTGCGGCCAGTTCAAAAGCTCATATGTTGTGCTTAGCCGACTTAAACCTTACTAATGCTAGTGGCAAATGATTGTCTTAATGGCAAGTGTAGATCATGACTACATTGCGTTTATATTTAGGTTAGTGTCTATACAGTCTGATCATGATCTGCACTCATACGTATACAGTCAACTAATTCGAAGTCTTTTAAATTAATTTAGTAGGGTATATTTGATTTTCTTTTATACTATTAACATTGCTTTTATTATTACTTTATTCCTCAATCCTTTTCTTATTACTACTATTATCAGCTCATCTTACACGAAGGCTTTGGCTGAGCTGTTAGAACGGCTTGAATTAAAATGTAAATTACTTAACGATTCCTCTTTATCTATATAAATACAATGTACAGCATAATTATGTAGTCATCAAGTAATAGTCCGATTCGGCCCTGGAAATATCCGTGGTATAAACATTTTTATAAAACAAATTTATATTTTGTTTAATTCTATTCCTGATGATCATTTTAAATGATTGGATGTCGTTGTTAATATTTGTTGTGCACTTTCGTTTGGTGATTTGTCCGTCGCTGCGTAAATATTTCCTTGATAACACTCTGCAGGTCACAATTTTCATTAAACTTTGACTTTAATGAAACTTGCTCGGATGATTGCCTGCAACCTGTAGATGATTTCTATTGCTTTTTGGGGTCAGTGGGTCAAAGGTCAAAGTTGCAATGACCTCCGATAGCGTTTTTGTTTTTGATAATACTCTACAGGTCACAATTTTCATTTGTATTTTGGTTTTGGGGTCAGTTGGTCAAAGGTCAAGGTCACAGAGACCTCCGTTAGCTTTTCCTTGATAACACTCTACAGGTCACAATGTTCATTCAACTTTCATTAAACTTGTCCAGAAGGTTGCCTGAGACATGTCGATTATACGTATTGTTTTTCAGCAAGTATTTATCATATGGTCTTTGTAGATTTAAGTTAAAGGAACAGGTAAATAACAGAACCTAGTAGATAAAATCAATGACCAGAGGAACAGGTAACTGACAAAACCCGGCAGGTAAGATCAATGACCAAAGGAACAGGTAAATAACAGAACCCAGCAGAAAAGTTCAATGACCAAAGTCACAGGTTAATTTCAGAACCAAGCAGATAAGATCAAGGACCAGAGGAACAGGTAAAGAACAGAACCAAGCAGAAAAGGTCAATGACCAAAAATCAGTGACAAAAAACAGGTAAAATACAGAACCAATTAGATAAGATCAATGACCAGAGAACAGTTATATAACAGAAACCAGCAGAGAAGATCAATGACCAGAGGTAAAGGTAAAGTACAAGACCCAGTAGAAATGGTCAATGACCAGAGGTAAAGGTAAAAAGTAAGACCCAGCAGAAAAGGTCAATGACCAATGATAAAGGTAAAGAACAAGACCCAGCAGAAAAGGTCAATGACCAGAGGAAAAGGTAAAGAAAAAAAAAACAGCAGAGAAGATCAATGACCAGAGGTAAAGGTAAAGAACAAGACCCAGCAGAAAAGGTCAATGACCAGAGATATAAGGTAAAGAACAAGACCCAGCAGAGAAGATCAATGACCAGAGGTAAAGGTAAAGAACAAGACCCAGCAGAAAAGGTCAATGACCAGAGGAATAAGGTAAATAACAAAACCCAGCAGAGAAGATCAATGACCAGAGGTACAGGTAAAGAACAAATCCAAGCAGATAAGGTCAATGGCCAGAGGAATAGGTAAGAAACAGAACCCAACAGATAAAATGGATGACAAAAGGAACAGGTAAATAACAGAACCCAGTAGATAAGATAAATGACCAGAGGAACATGCCACTAACAAAACCCGGAAGATAAGATCAATGAACAAAGGAACAGGTAAATAATAGAACCTAGCAGAAAAGGTCAATGACCAAAGGAGCAGGTGCATTACAGAACCAAGCAGATGTGATCAATGACCAGATGAACAGGTAAAGAACATAATCCAGCAGATAAGATCAATGACCAAAGTAAAAGGTAAAGAACAAAACCAAGCAGATAAGGTCAATGACCAGAGGAACAGTTTAACAACAGAACCAAGCAGGTAAGATCAATGACAAGAGGTACTTTTGTAAAGGTAAATAACAGAACCTAGCAGCTAAGGTCAATGATCAGGAGAAATGTAGATAACAATACCCATTAGATAAGATCAATGACCAAGGGAATAAGGTAATTAACAGAACCCGACAGATTAGATCAATGAATATAGGAACAGGCAAATTACAGAACCAAGCAGATAGAGTCAATAACCAAAGGAACAGGAAAATAACAGAACCAAGGAACCAGAGGAACAGGTATATAACAGAAATCCAGCAGATAATACCAATTACCAGAGCAACAGGGAAGGTCAATTACTAGAGGAACAGGTTTATAACAGAATCCAGCAGATAGTATATAACAAAATCCAGCGGATTAGATCAATTACCAGAGGAACATGTATATAACAGAATCCAGCAGATTAGATAAATGACCAGAAAAACAGGTAAAGAACAGAATCCGGCGGATTAGATCAATGACAAAAGGAAAAGGTAAAGAACATAATCCAATGGTAACGACATACATGTACCTTCTGCTTACAGAATCATATACAGTCATGTACTAGAAGGCCCAAAAGTTTACAAATAGCTTAGCAATGATACATCGATAGAAAAGATATACAACTACTGATTTCGCACGAATAAAAATCAACGTGTATTAAAACAACAATTTTTCGTAATATTTTTTTTTATAAAATTTAACCCTCGTAGGTTTGGCAACTTTTTTCTCACACTCAAAGTACAATATTGATATATTTTTTCATTGCACAATTTACAAATAACATCTAACTGTTTATTAAGTTTTCGGTGTTAATAAATCCAATTATTTACGCATTCATTGACAATTTCTTGCAATTTTTGCTCCTTTAGTGGAAATGTTAATTGCACTATTTTCCCGGAAAGAGCACAACGGAAAAGCAGTGACGCAGTTATAAAGGACAAGTGTTACTACATAAGCGGTGTATGTAAGCGTTATTTTTTCTCAAGAAATAAAAGCTTGAAACTAAGAGGATGTTATTGATAACCTCACAGACAAGCACTGTATTCTTCCTCTATCTTTTTATTTTTCATGGAGTAATTATACATAACATACAAGCAGGTAAGCATATTTGATTTAGTTTTTTTTAAAAATCAAAGATATGTAAACGAGATAGATAAATATAATTATTTATTCTTAAAGTCAATATGCATGTGAAAATAGTTACTTTATACAGTAAATAAGGCTTCTTTAATATCTTGTATACTTTTTTGATACTATTACATATAGATCTACAGAAATATTTCGTTTAGAAATTTCCTTGTTGAAAAATGGTATGCAAGAAATTGTATATAAAAACACCCAAAAGACATCGTAAAACATGAACCTATCAACATTCAAAGTAATTGCAAAATGATACCTTTTTGAAGGTGGTTGTAAAGATAACTGGGTGCTAGAAGGAAACCGCTGTTACTATTTCAGTACAGATACTAAATCGTGGAATGCAGCCAAAGTAAGTAGATATATGTACAGAACGCGATGGAATAATTTTCAATATAAATGTGTATATATAATAATATATACAATTAAAATAATATCATGTTTGAATAAACAATCGCTGACAAAATATGTAACATATATATAGTTTTGGCTGGACCTTTACAAGATTAGATTATATCGCCGCACAGTTCTTTTGAACAAGACTTGACTAATATTTTCATTACTAAAGTCTAGTCATCTTATAGTCCAGCTACGGTAGAGTTGATGTTACTTAAGGATATAATATAATTCTTTCTTATGACACCAATGCATCTTTCACGAGTTGCACGTATCACAATGAATCATTTAATGGCTCTACGGTGTTTTTTTTTTGTATACCAGTTTACAGTTTCCTCTACTTTCGGATGGCTAGAATTTGCTTAGGGTTTCAAAAATTATATCGCATAAAATGCAAGTGAACCGATTTAAGTAAAACAATGGCTTGACATACCGGCACTGAATGTAATGGGTAGGCTTACGATACTTCAAAGGGCTCTGTCGATATGATTACAATCATAACTGTGATTTATTGTCTATAATAATGTTGAATGTTATGGAATTTACTGCGGAGCTCCGCTAACGCTCCATTTGCAATTGATTCCATCTAATTTGTTATAATTATGACTTACTAAACCGAGGTGAACGGTGTTATATGTAAGTCAAAGCATTTGATTACTACTTCATTTATATTCTAGCATTATGAAACAACTAGAAAACATTTCAGGGACAGTCATTTGAACATTGCTTGTATCTATTTAAATTTACAATCGTCCAAACTATTTTGTGTTTGTCCATGACAGTGTTGAAATAATTGAAAATTTTCATCCTGATTTTTATAACATATTGAAAATAACCATTTTGTAATCACAGGACTATTGCTTGTCATCTAAATGTTGCCGTAACTTGAGTGAGCATTGTAATGAGTAAGTCACAGCATTCGATTACTACTTCATTTCTGTTCAAGCATTATGAAACAACTGAGAAACATTCCAGTGGCAGTCATTGGAACAATTGTTGTATTTACATTGAATTTAAATCTACCAACCGTCCAAAATAGTTCGTGTTTGTCCATGACAGTGTTGATATTACTTAAATTGTCATCCTGATTTAAACATATTTTGAAAATAACCATATTGTAATCACAGGACTATTGCTTGTCATCAAACGGGTATCTTGTGAAAATAGAGACTGAAGCAGAAGATGTCTTCCTACAAAGAAACGTACAAGGTAGTATTCCATTAAAATAACCCATTTGTGCCTAGAGTCTTATAAAATGTACACATCTTCAAACAACTACGTTTAAAAGCAGACAACAAAAACAATGTCGTCTGGTCAGGTTCTAAATGTTAGCCTTTTGGTGAAAAATTCTTTGAAACACCTCTATTCAAAAAATACTCATTCAAATTGGAAGTTGGAAGACCTCATTGTTAAACTCTCGATATAAATGGGTTAAACATATAGAAAACATTTGAGCAATACACTACATTTGTGTCATATAATGCGTATCAGAAAGGATTCATAAATTACGACCACAAGCTATGTAATATCAACATTGAAATTATACACTAAATATGTATATTATATTTTCCCGGAGTAGGTCATACAAGTTGTAAAACTATTTTGACGAGAATGGTTTAATCACTAGGGTACTGCAATACACTTTTATCGTATTGATTAATAAGGGACTTTATTATTCCCCGCCACCGGAGGAGGGGATATTGTTTTGGCGATGTCCGTCTGTCCGTCCGGGGCCATAACTAAGGAATCAAGGAATAAATTCCATGAATTTCAAACTCAAAACAAGTATACAATAGCATAATGCTGCGGCGTACATACAACTTTCGTCAAGATTGAATAGTATCTTCGAGTTATTGCCTTTTTATTTGTTATATTCTTCTATATTCAATATAAAACATTAAAATTTTATTTCCATTGAACCATCTGCTAAAATTTAATTGTTATTAGCTGAAATATTTTAATGATCATTCTTTCTAATATCCACCCCTATTTAGAAATGAGACACTTTAGGGTTGTGACGCTTTTCTTAAATATACATGTACTATCTAAAAATTTAAGAATTTTTGTTTTGTGCAACTGATAGTGTTGATTTTATATAACGTACAACAAGTGAGTTCTGTATGACTATTAAATGCAGAAAAAAATACCCAAGTGAGGTCCCAATGGGATGGTGTAATTTAAAAAAAAAGATCTTTATTTCTGAAAAGGCTTGTCAGAAATCGATTTCGTTTTGCACAAATAATCAACTTTGTATTCTCTAACAACGGAAAATTTAGAAATAACATTTCTCAAGAAACAAGACTCTTTAGTCGATGTAGTGCTTTTCTAACATAATTCTTTTTTAATGAAACTAAAGAATCCGAAAATAGTAGAACTGATTTAATTTAAC
Organism: Saxidomus purpurata; assembly: GCA_022818135.1. NCBI lineage: Eukaryota > Metazoa > Mollusca > Bivalvia > Venerida > Veneridae > Saxidomus > Saxidomus purpurata. The sequence goes on along the minus strand of JAFMSR010000006.1, from coordinate 10,257,527 downwards.
TTAAAACAATCAACTTTTTATGACTATAACTTTAAGAAAAAGTATCACGCAATTATGCCCTAGTAGGGTGGTGAAATTTACAGAATGCTTCTTTCTGAAAGAGACAACTTGAAACCAATACACTTCCCAGTTGTTCTTTATCAGTTGTTTGCTTCATTTAGCGGGGGAGATAAATTTAATAAATTTGCTTGCTTCATTAAGATTTTGCTCTCCATTGATATCAGTAGATTCTTTTATGTGATTTTAATTAAATGATCGAAGAGGTTCTTAATTGTTAGCTTCCGAAAACTACTGGATAGGCTTGAACGACATTAAATATGAAGGAGAATGGGTCTGGACATCGGATAACACACCACTTTTAAAACATGGTTACAAAAACTGGAAGGAAGGTCAGCCTGATAATTGGCTTCAGCATGACCATACAAACGGGGAGGATTGCGGGTCTTTTTCCAGCGTATACACTGGATATTGGAATGACCATTATTGTTGGACGAGTTCCCGCTTTATATGTGAAGGTCCTCATCTGACAGGTAAGCATGTTTAAATAAATTGTCACTATACAAAGGGGTATGGGTTTTAATTTTTATATAAATAATAACGATAATTATTATGATCCTGGTAATGCCGGTAACAACAACGACGATGATGATGATGTTGATGATGACGACGACGACGATGATGATGATCATGATAATGATCTATAACAATATTAAATTCAGTTTTTAGACTTCATGAACAGATCGGTTTGCAACAGATTTAAGTGATTGTATTTATGTAGCTATATTGATGGTTACAATGTTTATGATGTTGTTGATGATAATGATGCTGATTCCTCATTTTCCGTTAACATTATATTAGAGTGCATTTAACTTTGATGCTTAAACAGGTAAGTAAATGATACTTCTCCTTTATGAGGGAAAACTCATTTGATTCGTTTTGGTTTTAAACTGATATTGTTAGTCATTATGATGTTGATGATGTGATGATAATGGAATTGTAGGTGGTTATAAAAATGACTTACGTCACGTTTTGATGCTTTACTTTTTGTGAATCTACTTTGGCGATGGACTAAATATTCTTCCGACAAAGGATTTTTTTCAGTACTGTTATACAGATTCTAACATTAGTATACTTTTGTGCAGCACTACAGACACCCGTAGCATCGTTTAGTACCAGTACTCTGATGTATTATGGTTTGGTCATTTTTAAATGCAAATATATTGCCCGATTTTGTATACTGTGTATAGGACGTATAAATTTATGCTCTTAATTTCATTAGCGCCAAGAATAATTTCATTGGCTCCTGTTTCAACTCAACACAAAAGACGTCGAGCTAGTCTTTACAGAGGTTGTGGAAAAACCGTCGCAATAGAACCTTGTTTCTATTTTGCTAGATATAATTATTAGCATATTATTTCAGTGAGAGGTATAATGACAGAGTCATAAAAGCATGTCGAATATTACCGGTGTATCGTTTAGTATAGGGTTAACTGTGATTTTGATATATGCGACAGTGTATACGGTTTTTAATGGCCGCCAGTACAAATCATTAGAATCAAAAACCATAAAATATCAACATCACTAAACGGTTAACCCTGTTCTAACGCCAATGTTCTAAAACACGATAATTACTCATCGTGCGATTTTGGCGGATGTATATGCGTCCTTTATCCGTTGTAAAAAATAAGTGATGTAACAAATCCGAAACTACGTTACAGTGATAGGGCGTTACAATAATTATTCATCCTGCTGTTGTTTATAACATTTAGAAAACCGTCTTATGTAGTTAAGTTTGATATTCCCTTATGCTACCCAACAGGTTTTCTTTTTTATTTAACTTGGTAACCTAATTTTTGAAATCAAAGAGATGATTGACAAAAACTGTCAGAAAATTAAGTATGAAATAAAGATCGCACGTCGAAGGAAAACAGCTGATCATAAATAACGTATGCTCATTTGTATCAGCTGTTAACACTTCTATTTGCTATTTAATGTTTATTTTTCAGATGTTCAGTACAGAATAAGGATAAAAGCAGAGCATTATCACCCAGATGATTACATTGTTCTTGGTGGCAATTGGAAAAATGAAGTTAAACTGCCGCTGAATGCGATGGTGTCTACATATGACGGTTTGAGAGTTGGCGAAGTTACCATAAGCAGCATTGGAAATGTATTTAGTTAAATTTAACTTATCACTAAAATAAATATGAACTATTTTATTAATTTTTTTATCGGAAAACGGTTGCGTTTTTCATCGATGTAAAAGAGTGGTGTGTAGACCTAATTCTTATAACATACCGTTTAGAGGTAAAACAAGTATGCGTGTTGCCCACAAAAAAAGGAAGGAAGTTGAACTCTTGAGGTTTTTATTTCCGCGTTTACGGTGCCAAAGGAAGAGAAATGTCTGCGTTTTCGTTCAATCTACTATCATTTTCAGGAATTACAGGCGTATCTTTTTTCTTAAGAAACCGTAGGATGCTCATGTTTGTAAATTAGCCCCGCAATGGACTGTTGTAGAGTTAATTAACGCTTGTATAATTTATGGAGATATTTAACAATGGGTCAATAACTGTAATGCCTTAGTCACATATCCGTTCGACGTCCGTACGATTAATACAACCGTACTATTCCGCCAATTTATATAATTCGTAAATGAATTAAGCATTGACAGATTCCGTGCAGTTTGATAGGGCTTCATTGGCCAGTTTAATTCATTCACTCTTTTGTTGATGTATATAAACTGAACATCTCTTTTCTCGTAAACAAATAAATTAGATATTAAAACCGCCTTGGATTTATCAACATACCTTTATAAACTAATCCAACTAATTGGCGCGAGTCGAGATATTTTGTTATTTTTATATGGGCATTACCTCTTCTCTGTTATAACGAGATTCTGACCAAAAACGAATATATCTCAGAATTTGCTCAAGACGTATAAAAGTATGTGGATTTATGCAAATACACTTTTAAGCTACAGTCGGTCAATAGCTACTCAAAGTTAATGTTTAGTTGTTAATTCTACCGAATTTAAAATAAAATTTTGAATCTAGAGATGTTCGGCTAACAGTACGATGTTGTGTTGGTCGAAAAATGTGACACTTTCAAACTTACCTAACAGTCTTTTCGTGACGTTTAGCTATGAAACCCGTCAGAATGTTGTAAAGAGTTCAAATAAGTATTTCTTTGAAATATTATAAACATAACCAATGGCTAACCCCTTCTTGAGTATTGGTCTTACATAAACCTTCTGTTTGACATTCTCGAAGAATGTTATGGGATTGATTGGACCAATAAGTCCAGTTTTTGCCGTCATGTTTTGATGAAAGGGTTTATACGTAATGAAAGTGTAAGCTTACACTGACGTGTTACGTTTATCTTGTGAAAAACGTGTTAATTAACACCATGAACGGTGTCCTGCTACCCCGATAGCGGGTGTATTGTTTCCATAAAAAAAGGGTTACTTTACACCAAAATGGATGGAAACCCAGCTGCCACTCATTTCAGTGTATTCAGCTTTTATAAGACATTTTATGAAAATCACGAAAAAGGTCCTGAGAATTTCGCGTGTCGTCACGGCGTAACGGCTTTATTCAAGCACATGCACTCTATCGTATTCGCAGTCATGCAACACGAGAACTGAAACAAAGGGTATACAATATATCAAATGAATTCAGTGAATTTAAGAGGTACATGTAATGACAATAATTCACGTCGACATATCTTTTAAAAATTTAAGATGGTAGAGATATTTACAGCAGTAAACCTTCGTGTCAGCTTTTTTCTTCTTATTAAGGTGACAAACATTCAGTATGAGCCAGATGCTGCGCTACACCACACGAAATATCCGGAATTTGTGTCAATTCACAAATCTGACAACGATGGATTCTATATCAAAAGATTTGAAAACGTAGAAGATCAAACACGTGAGTTATTGATATACTCCCAATAAATATGGACGAAAAGTGTTCAAAAGTCCCTGTTTTCAAGACAGAAAATCATTTGTATTTTATTGATGCACATTTTCCCTAAAACATGGGAACACAAATTCAATTTTAATTGCATTTTATTTTTGCATATACCCAATCAGCATTCAACTAATATCAAACACATCTACATATTTATATCGGCCCGAGCGAAAACGAAGGTACGCATAGGGCGAAAGTGAAAGTAGCGTTTCTTGAACAGGAAGTCAGAACATTCGTATATACTAAACAACAGAACAGCATCTAACCACAAACAAAATTTTTACAGAGTGATACATTTGTTCAGAAATCTTTTTTGATAAAGCCCAATCACTATTATCATTTATTCAGTCTTTAAAGTAATAACCACATTTTTCATCATTAATAACACGTAGTTACCGGCAATTAACGTAAACCCATTCAAAGCAAACAACAATCATTACGACAGGTTTGAATTGGCATGACATTCCTTTGATCTATCGGCGACTTTCGCACTTCGGCTTAACGAGTTGACTATACTATGGAACGCCATAGCTGCCTTCTATACACACTTCTTAAATGGTGATGTCCTTTTGATATATGGTCATGTCCTTTTGATAGATGGTGCTGTGGTTTTGAAGATGGTGCTGTGGTTTTGATAGATGATGCTGTGGTTTTGATAGATGGTGATGTCATTTTGATAGATGGTGATGTCGTTTTGATAGATGGTGCTGTGGATTTTGTAGATGGTGATGTCGTTTGGATATAATTATGGTGATGTCGTTTGGATATATGGTGATGTCGTTTTAAAGGTGGTGACGTCGTTTTTATAGTGGTGATATCGTTTTGATAGATGGTGCTGTTGTTTTGATAAATGGTGCTGTGGTTTTAATAGATGGTGATGTCGTTTTGATAGATGGTGCTGTGGTTTTGATAGATGGTGATGTCGTTTTGATAAATGGTGCTGTGGTTTTGATAAATGGTGATGTCGTTTGGATATATGGTGCTGTCATTTTATATATGGTGCTGTGGTTTTGATATATGGTGGTGTCGTTTTGAAAGATGGTGCTGTGGTTTTGATAAATGGTGATGTCGTTTTGATATATGGTGCTGTGGTTTTAATAGATGGTGCTGTCATTTTGGTAAATGGTGCTGTCATTTTGATAAATGGTGCTGTGGTTTCGATATATGGTGCTATCATTTTTATACATGGTGCTGTGGTTTTAACAAATGGTGATGTGAGTTTGATATATGGTGCTGGCATATTTATATATGGTGCAGTGGTTTTGATATATGGTGATGTCCTTTCTATATATGGTGATGCTATTTTGATATATGGTTCTGTCATTTTTTATTACGATGATGTTGAACTATTTATAGATGGCCTCGTTGTTGACCGGATCAGGTTGATGATGGTAAAATTGTTCCGACACCGTGAAAATGGAGGCAATTTTGTCGTCAGTTGGTATGAGACGCCTAAATACATTTCCATAGACTTACATTATAAGGGTTTCTTCCAGTGCGACTACCCAAAATCTCACCGACTGCTGAAATGAACTTTATTTTGTAGAATCATCCTAGTCCCACATAAAAATAACAAAATTTATACATGTGATCCAATACTTTATGCCAGTAATTTGGAAACATCGTTCTCTGTGCTATATTTAAAGACTCTGAAAAGAAAAGACTACAGATATGACAACTGATATTGAAGCAATTTGACAAATTATTTCAAATTATATGCAGCAGTACACGAAATCGTCCCGACCTGGTCATCAATATGGAGGTATATTCTGCATCGTTTTGCTATGCAGATTAAAACAAAGCTATCCTTTGCTTCAGGAATGGTTATTTTATTATTTGAAAGAGTTCTAAGTGCGTACAAAAGCAATCGTTTCAGTCTTTAGGTATGAGACACCTAAATCGGTGAAAACCGGAAGCAGGTTATTTTATCTTAGGGAACATGCGGACCTACACTATGTGTTTGATTGCTGATTGGCTGAAACTAAGTGGATGCATACAAGAAAAGTTACTTTGAAATAATCGCTGCATGATAGATCACGTCAAATCTTGATATAAATTATAATCAAAATATTTGGTATTTGAAAATACTGACATATTTGGTCAGTGACCACTAAAACTGCCACAAAAATGGGGGTGGTGTCATTGAGCCCCAAATTATTGACATAAAGTATTGGATCACATGTATAAATTTTGTTATTTTTATGTGGGACTAGGATGATTCTACAAAATAAAGATCATTTCAGCAGTCGGTGAGATTTTGGGTAGTCGCACTGGAAAAAAACCCTTATAATGTAAGTCTATGGAAATGTATTTAGACGTCTCATACCAACTGACGACAAAATTGCCTCCATTTTCACGGTGTCAGAACAGTTTTACCATCATCAACCTGATCCGGTCAACAACGAGGCCATCTATAAATAGTTCAACATCATCGTAATAAAAAATGACAGAACCATATATCAAAATAGCATCACCATATATAGAAAGGACATCACCATATATCAAAACCACTGCACCATATATAAATATGCCAGCACCATATATCAAACTCACATCACCATTTGTTAAAACCACAGCACCAAATATAAAAATGTCAGCACCATATATCGAAACCACAGCATCATCTTTCAAAATGACAGCACCATTCACCAAAATGACAGCACCATCTATTAAAACCACAGCACCATATATCAAAACGACATCACCATTTATCAAAACCACAGCACCATCTATCAAAACGACATCACCATATATCAAAACCACAGCACCATATATAAAATGACAGCACCATATACCAAAATGACACCACCATAAATCAAAACGACATCACCATTTATCAAAACCACAGCACCATCTATCAAAACGACATCACCATTTATCAAAACGACATCACCATCTATCAAAACGACATCACCATCTATCAAAACCACAGCAACATCTATCAAAACGACATCACAATCTATCAAGAGCACAGCACCATTTATCAAAACCACAGCACCATCTACCAAACGACATCACCATCTATCTAAACCACAACACCATCTATCAAAACGACGTCACCACCTTTAAAACGACATCACCATCTATCAAAACGACATCACCATCTATCAAAACGACATCACTATATATCCAAACGACATCACCATCTACAAAAACCACAGCACCATCTATCAAAACCACAGCACCATCTATCAAAACCACATCACCATCTGTCAAAACCACATCATCATCTATCAAAACCACAGCACCATCTATCAAAACCACAGGACCATCTATCAAAAGGACATGACCATATATCAAAAGGACATCAACATTTAAGAAGTGTGTATAGAAGGCAGCTATGGCGTTCCATACTATACACTAGAATTTGATTGACGGGACCAAAAGATCCCTTCGACACATCCGGAGTCTCGGTATGTCAAATTTTGTCTTAAAAGGACTTAAAGTAAATAAATAAAGAAGGACATTTGACGGGACTTAAACGGAAATTTGAGGTAAGCGAGTTTGAGATACTGAGAGTCAACTGTATATTATCTTTGCAGCACTAATCTTTGAAGAAGTGTCGGTTATTTTGACCAAAATGATATATTGAGGCGAAATTTAATAATAATCTAATTCAGTCTGAAAATGAATGACCAAATTAAATGAATGTCGCCTTGTAGATACTTAAAGGTCCACTACTAAGCGAAAATTAAGTGACAGTTATTTCAATGGCAAGTACATTACCTTATGCAAGACACTAAATAATGAAGATTGTCAGGTTAAAATTTACAGAAAGTGTTTGGAACACGAAGAAAAATATGTGTATTATGTTGAAATCTCAGTGATTCGACAAAATGACCACCCAGGTCTTTTTAACTTTCTTCATAATGCATAGAAAAATAATTGTACATGTACTGTGGTTTATTTAGAATTTCTACATACCAACTTTCATTTTTTATCAAAAATAACTTATTTCTGTGTTTTTAAAGTATATTTGAATTTTCGCTTTCCTTAGTATTGGACCTTTAACCATTGTTTTCAACTACATTCCTAACTGTTGAACTACATCGTATATTAAATATGATGTAATAAAAAGGCATATCAGTGCATGTGGTATCTTTTCAGAAAATCCTTGTGTACGACATTTCGGAAAAGCTTTGAAACGGATTATGTCCGACGACTCGACTAGTTTGGAGACAGTGCTTTTTACGAAGGTGAAGGACGAAACAGACTGTAAACTTCGATGTATTGAATCGGACACATTTGATTGTCGGATTGCGTACTACAGCACATCGTATGGGGATTGCCACATTATCAAACAGGAGAGTATTAAGGACCACTTCAGCACCACGAACAGAGAAGATGTATTTGTATTCCAAAGGACAGATAATTGTTGAATAATAGACTTGGAACATGGTGGGGGTAAGAGTGAGGTTGGGTGCGCACCATAAACCGGTTTAAGCTCCCCAGTGGTGTTTTTGCCACTGACCGTTCCAAGGCGGTGCCCCACTGTGTTCCTTTAATTGTTCGTTTTGTCCTCGTGTGTTTGCTTTGTGTGCTAGTGTGTGTTGGTGGTGTATGTGTGTGTGTGTGTGCGTGGTTGTGTGTCGTGTGTGTGTGCGTGTGTGTGTGTGTTGGTGGTGTGCACGTCTGGGTGCTGTGGAGTTCGTTTTGGGGAGGCTGCGTTTTTGGTACGTGGCATTCCCTGTTTGATATTATTTTTGTTTTGATTTGCAAAGCGTTTGTTACTCAGTAAAGTTAGATTTACTTTTGCTTCAAGTTACCTTTCACAGGCGTTCTCTCTATTACGTATTTATAGAACAATAAACAAGGTAATCTTGATCGGCTTCTGTTTTATGAAATAACAGTTGGTCCCTTAGTATTCAGTAACTTTTACCTACTGACTACCATTGATTCATTTTGTAGATATGCATATAAGAAGTTAGCAAAGCATAATAAACAGGCTTATTGGCTGTCTCTGGTAAGCTACACCAGATTGTTATTTGTGCCGGCGAATCATTTAACTAATCAAAGAGGTGAAAACACATGTCAGCATATTTCTACTGTGTTCATTGTTGATTAAGTTCTGGTTTCAGTTATCATTTTGCTATGTTTGCCTTTGGATTACGAATGTAATACAGAGTTCACGTATTGCAAACTAATGATTAGTATGCCAAAACACTACATTGTTCATAAAACTGAATAAGAGGTCATGACTTTAACATAATTCATAGAGGTCCATTATATAAGCCTATGCGAAATCAAGTATCAAGTATTTGAAACTGCACTCAGTCTCTGTACTTTCATCTTCAAGGCTTATTACTTGGAAAGAGAGTGTTAGGTAGACTTATATATGATATTGACAAGTAAATATCATTCCACACATTATGACACATTTCTCGACACTTTCTCACACCAGTTGTCAATAACTTCCTTTCATATGATAGACTTGTACTGTATGTGCTACGGACGACACCTTTACATAGGGCATAAGGGTATGTCACTCTTACATCTGGCACAAAATCCTAATATTACTCAACTCAACTAAAATACAGATTATTTAGTAGTAAAGGCCTCCGACCGACAATACATGTCAATAAGCCATGCATCAGGGAATTATGAATAAAACAATTCACTTAAGAAATCTTATATTGGCAGTATTGAGCTTTTGCGCCCAACGAGTGCCCACGGACGATAGATATTTGGCAAAATTCATATTGAATGTAATTGTCAAAAGGATTTCGTAGACAGATTCAGTTTTTCATCAGACCGGAGGTATAAAGTTAAAATGTAAAGATGAAGGCACTACCCTCGGTAAAAAAAATAGAACCCAACAACAAAGATCACACCCTGCAATGTAGAACAACCAGTGCATCTCATGATCTACAGTATTTGCTACTCCGAGTCTACAGTTTCAATGTACGTCCCTTTAAACAACTTATTGTACATACCAATTTTGAAGATAGGCAACATGCAAAGTGGTCAGTAATGAACATAAAGTCAAATTCAATCGAGTACTGAATGACTTTGGCTTTATGGGAAGCAAATATATTTTATTAATGCAAGGACTCAAAATTATATGTACTGCATTTGTGTCATGAGAAGTATAAATTGTGACTGCATTAAGAGCTGCTAAATGCCTTGTTCGTATAATTTTCTTCCTTATTGTTATTTAATAGATTGTGTAATTATTATAAATTGAAAACAAATTAAGAAAATTGCCATGGACCCATGTAAATAACTATTTGATAATTAACATTTTCATTGACAATTTCCTGTAACATTTAGAAATTGGATGAAGTGTGACGATTATAAGGGATTTGACACTAATAAACTGTACAATGTTACATAATGAACACAAAAAATAAAGCATAAATTATACTAGTTCACCCTATACTCAAACTAGTGTGAACAAAGTGCGCTCAGGTTGAAGCTTTGTTACAGCATTAATACAGTTCAGAATCACTGAAATCTTTGGTCTTACTAATTAACTACCTAGCAAGGCCATCATTTTCAAACTTTGAGAAAAGCGTTAAGAACGCTAGGGCAAATGTCACTAATCCGAAGTGTGTAAACAAACTTTTAACGCAAAATCTATGCAGCAATAGATTTTCAAAATAGAAACACGTTTAAACTAAACTTAAACTATTATTTGAAGGTCTTTACATATATCTGTATAGATTTATACTCACGACACGTTAGAGTCGTTGCTTACAGCTTGAAAAGAAACGTTTAAACCTGGCGTTTGGCAATGAAGGATATTAGCTTTATCTGTCCAGTGCTTATTCTACCGTAAAATTACGGTTGTTCCGTGAAGCCACATTGACCAACAATAAGTTTTACGTCGAAGATATTCCGGCCATCGTGGCCTGTAGAGACAGATACAAATACAAACTAAGTTCGTGGGCTTACCCGTTTGCGTCTGATTACAAACTGGTCGAATGTAGATAGAACTATGTTTCTGATGAGTAGGAGAAATGAAGTTTGATGCAATCAACAGTGAAAATTTGAATTTAAGTGAGTCGGTTTGGTAAGCAGAAACAGCACATAGTTATGTCTATTATATCGCTTTGATACTTAGGTTCTCTGTGGAAATGTTTAACATGTCTGTGTTGATTTTAAGTGAAGTAAATATTACCTTCTACTTAAAGAAATAGTATCATTATTGAGATCAGTTTATCTTAAAGTAAATTTCTAAACTCTTTAGAGACTGTTAAATTAAATATATAGGACACATTATTATACTGAAACACAACACAACTTTGACGATTTTTCCCCTTAGCACGCCGGGGGAACCCGCATACGAAGTGCAACATGCACGTCGTCGGTAAAAATCATATGCAGAGCTTCATACTCCATATGCGGTAAAATTTAAAGGAAAAACGAGGTAGGGGATGATACATTTGTCCATTTTTCATATAATTATGAATAATAATGCTATTCGATCCTCACATTAATTCCGCATCTCTCCATATATGTTGTTTACTTGTACATTTAGAAATGATATTGAAAACTTTTCACAACATATATGGAGAGATGAGGAATTTATGTGAAGGTCGAATAGCATTAGATTTTCTTTGCAATATTTCTTTGATTATTTGAAAAATGGACACATGTAACATCTCCTACCTTGTTTTTCCTTTAAATCTATCAGCATATGGAGTTCCGGGAGGTCCGCATTTTTACCGAAGAGCATGTTGCACTTCATATGCGGGTTCCCCCGGCGTGCTTAGACTGGCGTAGTTTTAACTTATTGTTTCCTTGGCCTTACATTTGTACCTCGGAAAATGTTATTGCGCATGTGTATTATTTATACATGGAATGCTTATAATAGCATATCCCGTTAACTAATCATTATTATTCAGTGTGCTGTAGAAGTGGTTTGGTTCGGAAAACATGATGTTATCACATTTTATACTCGCTATTAACATATCCGCTATTCTTGGAATAGTTTCTCGTAGCGTTGAAGCAGGTAAGCATACTTATATAGATGTTGTATTGATGTTGTTTATATAACATTATCAACGCGGAATAATAGTATGCTAGGCTGAACTAATTGACACAATTTACTTTTTTATTTAGATTGACGCCTTCTTATTCGATTATGGTATCAAAAGTAACGTGTTTTTATTAAATTACTTTAATAAAACGCCGGAAAACAAGGCGATGAACTTTTGAACTATTTTTGACCGATCTACACTATCCAAGAAAGTAGTTTTTCTAGCTAAGCTTATGCGATTGCTGAAATTGCATTACAAATAGTCGTACTACCGAATAACTAAAAACAAAGTAGTTTTATCTAACAAAATATTTTTTTAAAAAACAAAGCGGACGTTACTCTTTTATATCCATGGGTTTTCAATGACTTCAATACACTTGTTTTCAAATCCAAGGAATCAGAAAAGTTACTTTGCACTTAATTTTAATGTCAGTTAAGATTTGTTTCAAAACGAAGACCGATATCCTTCCACACCAACAAAGGATACACCAAAATGAATGCAAACCAATTAAAATGATTTTTACTTTCAGATGGTTGCGAAGATAAGTGGGTGCATGAGGAAAACCACTGCTATTACTTCAGTGCGGATACCAAATCTCTAATGTATGAGCGTGTCATATCATTAAAAGGAGTGTAATTCAAAACGCCCTCGGTTAAAACCCCTTCGGTCCAAAAATGACACAGTAGTCAAAATCCCTTCCATGGATTATACAAGGTATTTATAATCCCCTAAATTGATTTTACAAGTGGAAATGCACATTTTGAATGAACATAAATTTAACTATAGCAAAGGATTGAAAATAAGTAAAATTATTAAAATTACACATTTATTAATACTTCTTTCTCATCAAAAATGTAAAATCGATTGAGGGGGTAATTAAAACCTTGTAAAATTCATGGAAGGGATTTTGAGCGCAATGCCATTTTGGACTGAACTAATTTTGACTAAGGATATTTTGAGTGTCTCCCCATTAAATGTGCTGTACAAAAACGGTACTAACAAAGCAATAAATTTCATTATGTTTGCAGGTCTATTGCCAGTCCTTGGATGCGAATCTGGTGAAAATAGAGTCTGAACAAGAAAATGCTTTTCTTACGAAAAACATGCAAGGAAGTATTTCTATAAAACTTAAAATTTAATCGGAACCAAGTGTCTATATTTAAGAGAATAATTAAACGCTGTATCGCAGCGGAACCATTAACCACAAAAAAACAAGTAATGGCGGGCTGTAGTTTTATTGAAAATAAATGTGAATATTTTGATAACTAGTATTAGGTCTACGACAGCATTTATAATTTAATAAAATACTGATTTACAATTTTACACACAAAACAAATGTAATAAATAAAGTAGCCGACTTATGAAACTTACATGTATAAAGGCTCTTTGTTTTAATAAAATCTAATTCCATTGATATGGGATTAACTGAATGTGATTTTAATCCGATGGTTGTTGTGGGTATTGTAGCTAATACAGACTACTGGATAGGTTTATACGAAAAATATGCGATGAACTGGTTCTGGATATCCGACGATACTTCACTTTCAAGCAGTAGTTATATTAACTGGAAAGAAGGCGAGCCTAATGATGATGACCCCAGCGGCGAAGACTGTGGATCGTTTTTCCGTAGAACCCCTGGATATTGGAACGACCTGTCGTGTTCGAGCATTGTGCATTACATTTGTGAAGGGTCTCAACAAAAAGGTTAGCATGTTATGATACATGTATAAATTGAAGACAGAAGACAGATTGGGTTTGTACCGATATGAAAGGAAATTATCAATGAATAAATATCTTTATAAAAAGCTTATCCTTTACATCTAGCAGATTATATCATGCAAACATAAATTATGTGTCTAATGAACGTAAAATCATAAACAAGTACAATTTGAAAGAACAACATATTATCGAAAATGCCTAATTTGAGTACAAGTAATCAAGATAGACCTTCTGTAATGAATCGCTTTCCATTAATTGTACAACAACAGCTTTACTTGTATAGAGAGCCCTTTTAACTATTCCGATTTCGAAATATCTTGGTGCACAATACTTTCAACTTGATTATTCATAATATGCGAAAATATATCCTTTAGTAGATATTGCGATCTAACTGGAATATCACTACCATGCAATTGATGTTAATTACCGTCGTAATGATGAAATAATACTGTAATTGCATACAGGTTATTAACATAACTATAATACATCAATACATAAAACCATTCATATCTCCCTTTATCGTATAACCATTGTACAGAAATGGTATTTATTGATGATCAATGTCAATTTCCATAATTGTTAATTTCTGTATTCTTTTCTTAGTTCGACCTTTCAACATTTGTTCGTTCGTTCCGCACATTATTCTTGCATTTGAAATATCAAATATGTTATACGCCGGAAGTGAGTTCGTTCGATTATAGGTGACATATGTGATTTATTCCGATTTGGTGAATGTGACGTTAAATATTAGTGTGGCTGAAACAATACAGAAAAACAAAGATTATTACTTAGATATAATTACGTTCGTCTGTCACTCATAAAACATTTAATAGATCTGTCCGAATACTGAGTAGAGCTCAATATTTTGCTAGTTATAACGATCATGATCAGTAGATGCCCCTGTAAATATTCGGATGGGCAGGACAAAGGTTAATGTCACAGGTATATTGAAGAGCACTTGTTTCAATTTACTCTTACAAAATTTTATATTTTAGATGTTGAGTACAGAATAAGAATGAAAGCAGCAAAGAGTCGCTCTAGTGAGTACGTTGTTCTTGATGGAAACTCGAATAAGGAAGTTCGAATACAGCTCAATACCATGGTGTTCAAATATGACGGATTGAGAGTTAGCGAAGTAACCTCAGCAAATATAGGAACTGTATGATATTAAACTGGTCTTATAAACTCACCTGAGCACTTGTGCTGGGTGTGAGCTATTGTGATCACCCACCGTCCGGCTTTAGCTAAAATCTTTATGTGAAAAACTATTGGACCTATTTTAACCAAACATCACACGAATGTTCATTAGGTAACTATCATCAAATATTATTCAAATGAAGGGATCCAAAAATTGACCCTGCCCGGGGATCACTTGGTGTAGGACCGACCGCCTAGTGGACCTCTATCAAGTTTGTTCAAATTATGACATTTTGGTAAAAAGTGACAACACCTTTCGGTCCTTTGTCTGTATACAAACATGTATATCATAGAGTAATAGGAAAACCCTAGCTTCCATTGAGTTCCTACAGCAACCAGCATCTCACTTAGCAACCACTGACTTCCTTAGCAACAACTAATTTGGATAAGTGACCAGCGACTTCATTAGCATCAAATTACTTGCTTGGCAGCTTTTTCCTTACTCTACAGCCAATGAATTACTTAGCAACACGTGACTTCCCCTAATAAATAAGTTTCCTCCTTCGCAACCCACGGCTTCCTTAGCAACAAATGACTTTTTCTAGCAACAAGTGACTTTCCCTTATAATAATTGACTTGCTTAGCAACTATTGCCTTCCTTAATATGAAGTTAGTCCCCTACTTACTGATGAGTTTCCCAAGCAACCATTGACTTTGTATGTAGCCTAAAGCATGCTTGTGCCACCAGCGACTTCCTAAGCAGCCATTGACGTCCATAGCAATTAACATAACTGCCCCTGGCAGCTGATGACTTTTATAGAGTAGTGGTTCCTTCAGCAACCAGTGCTTTAGCATTTTGGTCAAACTAATCCACACCCTGGGGTCCCTTGCCTGTCTATAATAAATATATATTATAGAGTAATGGGAAACCCCTAGCTTTCATTGAGCCACTATAGCAATCAGCCACTCACCTAGTAACCGCTGACCTCCGTAGCAACTAGTGACTTCCTAAGCAACCACTAAGTTGGATAAGTGACAAGCGAAATCATAAGCAACCCTTTACTTGCCGTACAGCCTTTGACGTGTTTCGCTACCAACGACCAGTTACTTTCCCATCCACTCAGTTACTTCCTTAGCAACCAATAGCTTCCTTAGCAATGAGTGGTTTCCCTCAGCAACAAGTGACATCTAGTAAAAAATAACATCCTTAGCTACTGTTGACTTCCTTAGCAACAACTTAGTCCCATACCGACCGATGAGTTTCCATAGTAACCACAGACTTTGTATGTAACCTTAAGCATGCGTATGTCACTAGTTGTGGGTTCGATTCTCGAGGCTGACTAACTTAAATTACAAACAGTCTTTCGTATGAGATTTAAACCGAGGTCCCATGTATTAGTGCTATACACATGGCATGATACGGAGTCCGTACGGCGAACGTAAGGCCCTGCGGGCCCCGTACGGACATCACAAGTTCCCCGCCCGGTGTCTGTAGTATCGTATGGACATCGTACGTTGACCGTGCGACCACCCTGCGATATTCGTGCGAGCACCGGCAAACTCTTACGGGACTCGCGGTGTTCCAAATCCGCACTGACAACGTGCGATGCCCGTACGAGCTATGCCGGGGCCCTTGCGGTGCCCGTTCGGGGCCCATGCGAGCTGCTCACGACATCGAAAATTTCTACGAGCTCTGCGACAGCTCGGAAGCTCGGTGAAACATTCTCACCGAGTCCCGGAGTCCTCTAAGAGTTCAAAAAATCCGTACGATGCTCGCAAGAGTCAACGATGTTCGTACGGACTCTGTGCGATTTTGCAAAATTTTGACTGAAAACCTACTCGTACGGGGCTCGTAGCGTTGTAAGAAACATAAAAGAAAAAGAAAATGTGTTTGTTTTAGTAAAATATTAATGTTATTTCATTCGTAAACACCAAAGATGTCACTCGTGAAAATATCAATTTTTGGTGTTCACTTGTGAAATAAAATCGACATTTGACTGAAACAAACAAATATACTCTATTTACTATATCAGTAAATATAAAGTGGTCTCAGAACTTGATTTTGCCACCGGTTGAAGAGAGTGAATCGCATTTTTACAATAAATATCTGGGGCAAGTATTTGGCGTCTGCCCCGAATAAAATGTCTTTCAAATAATGCAGTTTTCCCAAAAATATGAGACTTTATACCAGGATTTTTAGGACGCCTTCCCTAAATTTGGGAAAATGCCCTGGATCGCCTCTTTAATATATAAAATGTATGCCGTCATTAGCTTACAATACATAAGATGGTACATATACCTACCAAAAAATGCCTACATATCAGAATTGTTTCGACGCAGCAGTAAAATGCTCGTTGTTGACTACAGTTGGTAACCTTTCAACTGCCAATGAAATGCAGAATATATAACATTTTTGGATTGACTCTGAAACATTGTAATTGGATAATACCGCACGAAAAATGTCAATAAAATATTATTGTGCTTTCTGTCTGCATGAATGGTTTTATAAGAGAAGTACGAAAACAGTTTATATCTGTCAACATTATAAATATGTAGCTGCCTCCAAACTAATGCTTATTGTGAGCGTAAAGTTTTTATACTTTCTCGACGAGTGAAAAACGGTCAATATTTCGAGTTACATATTCGATAAGAAAATAAGGATACAGTTTTTATATCACTGCTTAATCACAACTGGGGAGAACAAAGGTGTCAGCGGTCGGTTACCTCAGTTGGGAGGGCATTTGCCATTAAGTGAAGGATCCCTGGTACGAAATGAGTATAAAATAAATCGTTTATATAATTTAAGTTGTAATATCTGACTGTTCTTTTCTGTTCTGTTCATATCTTTAAAATAGTTTAGATAGTATGGATACTTACAGCAGAAAGCCTTCATATGTGCTTTTTATATTCATTTTAAGGTGAAAACATTCAGTATGAGGCAGATTCTGCACTACACCACACGAAATATCCGGAATTTGTGTCAATCCATAAATCCGAC
Organism: Saxidomus purpurata; assembly: GCA_022818135.1. Taxonomy (NCBI): domain Eukaryota; kingdom Metazoa; phylum Mollusca; class Bivalvia; order Venerida; family Veneridae; genus Saxidomus; species Saxidomus purpurata. Next base: position 10,239,723 of record JAFMSR010000006.1, on the reverse strand, counting down.
AACGATGGATTCTATATCAAAAGATTTGATAAAAACACCAACGTAGAAGATCAAACACGTGAGTAATCGATATACACCCAGTAATATGTATTTACTTTGCAGAACTAATCTGTGTTGCAGTATTGGTTATTTTGACCCAAATGACATATTGTCACATATTGAGTTATTGCCATTTCTGGATACAGGGGGGGGGTGTGTATTTAAGCAATTACCCAATTAAGTCTGAAAAAGACTAACGTTACCTAATAAATATTAAACCATTGTTTTCAACAACATTCCTTACTGTTAAACTACATTGTATTTTAAATATGATGTAATAAAAAGGCATATCAGTGCATGTGATATCTTTTCAGAAAATCCCTGTGTACGACATTTCGGAAAAGCTTTGAAACTGATTATGTCCGACACGACAGGTTTGAAGACAGTTCTTTTTGAGGAGGTGAAGGACGAAACAGACTGTAAACTTAGATGTGTTGAATCGGACACATTTGATTGCCGGGTTGCGTACTACAGCACATCTTACCGTGCCTGTCAGATTATCAAACAGGACGATATTAAAGACCACTTCAGTGACACGGACAGAGAAGATGTATTTGTGTTCCGAAGGACAGATGATTGTTGAACAATAGACTTGAGTTACTCAGTAAACTTAGATTTACTTTTGCTTTAAGTTACCTTTCACAGGCGTTCTCTCTATTACTTAATATAGAACAATAAACAAGGTAATCTTGATCGGCTTCAGTTTTATGAAATAAAAGTTGGTCCCTAAGTATTCAGTAACTTTTACCTACTGACTACCATTGCTTCATTATGTAGATATACATATAAGAAGTTAGCAAAGCATAATAAACAGGCTTATTGGCTGTCTCTGGTAAGCTACACCAGATTGTTATTTGTGCCGTCGAATCATTTAACTAATCAAAGAAGTGAAAACACATGTCAGCCTATTTCTACTGTGTTCCTTGTTGATTAAGTTCTTGTTTCAGTTATCATTTTGCTATGTTTGCCGTTGGATTACGAATGTAACACAGAAGTTCACGTATTGCAAGCTAATGGATAGTATGCCAAAACACCACATTATTCATTAAACTGAAATATTTTAAGCTGTTTCAAACTTAAATTGATAGTTTAAACGGTTTTGCATTTCTTTACTCGCCGTATGTGTTTGTAAATTCAATGATATTCCAAGAAAAGTACACTGGCGTGTAGGTATTCCATTGTTTTCAAAGTATGTGCAGGTTACAGTACCTGTTCATAGAGATACATATAATTATCCAAAAAAAAGACAAGGACGAAACAGACTGTAAACTTACATATTTTGAATCGGACACATTTGATTGCAGGATTGCGTACTACAGCACATTGTATAAGGCGTACTACAGCACATTGTATAAGGTTCGTTTTGGGGAGGCTGCGTTTTTGGTACGTGCCATTCCCTGTTTGATATTATTTTTGTTTTTTTGCCACATCATCCAACAGGAGAACGTCAGCACCACGGACAGAGAAGATGCATTTGTATTCCAAATGGCAGATAATTGTTGAGTTACAGACTTGAATTGCAAAACTAGATTTTCTATTGCTATAAGTTATCTGTCAAAGGCATTGTTTTCGTTACTAAAAGCACAATAAACAATGTAATCTTGATCGGTGTCTGTTTTATGAAATAAAATTTGGTCCCTTAGTATTCAGTACTTTCTTGCTACAGTAACTGCCTATCGCTGCCTCATTATGTAGGCTCTGATAAGCTACACCAGATTGTAACTTGTGCCGGCGATAATAATTTACAAATCAAAAGGGTTCAGTTCCGCCCAGTTTAGTTCTTTATTTCCTCCTTTAAGGAGATATACATGCAAAGAAACATCATATCGTGTTGTGTACAGACGAAAAAGGAGCATAGTGCAAAATCAAAATATATACTTTTACATTTCATATATAGTAGCCGATCTAAGCAGACTAGATAAAAATAATTTATTGTAAAACAATATTTGTTTATTGCGCAGAGCATCAACTAAGTTGCCCCCTGTGATTCATATATGCTTAGGGCAGCGTCAAACCTAAGTGACGTAGAACAGGCTTTCGTTGCATAAGCAGACAAATGCTTTGTGAACATCGATTTGTGATTGTATGGGTTTCCCTAATAAAGCCAGATAAAATTCATTGGGGTACAAAATGAGATAATTCATTATACACATTAACGTCAGAAGTGTGCATCACTTACCATAGATATCGTAATCGTTCTGGAAGATTCATGTTGCTGTTTGATGCTAAAATGATATTATAAATACCATTGATTACTTGCCCGCAGTTTATACAAAAACACGTCAAGGTATCTTTATGTGGTTTAACGATAAAAAGCGCAACGTGATTTGCAACCCAAAACTCACGAGAATATATTGCAGCCGACCACACTATTGAAGCAGTTTGCATTATCTGACAGACTATTTCTAGTGTCTTGATTATTGAATTTTACACTTACATGTACCTTGACTTAAGTACTGGTTTCAGATATCATCTTGCAATGGTTGCTTATGGATTACAAATACGATACAGAAGTTCACAATTTGCAAACTAAATGGAAATGATCAGAAAACAAACGTTCAGTTATTGATTTCACCGTGATTAAAGTCAGTAACATTTGATACAATAATTCGTATAAACCGTAGAGTGATTATTTGGAAATAGAGTGTAAGGCAAACTTATATAGGAGATTGATGGAATATTATTCAACACTTTTTTCTCTATTTTAGGCACTTTCTCAAACACTCTTTCTGCAACAATAAATAACAAAACATGCAGTGTAGAACAGAAAACAACTGTAAAGCAATAGAACCTAACTATAACTAAAAGAGTTAAAATGTAAAGAATAATGCATGAATATGACGAGTTCCAATCTTAAACAACGGAAAATAAACCAAAACTTTTAAGACGAAACCAGCACTTAAAAGAGATCTTAAAACGTAACGAACAATCTTCAATAACAAAGCAGACCAATACCCCAAATAATAGAAGAGTCTAAACTAAAACATAAAGGTAAAGAAAAAACTAATAACTAAACAACAGTACCAAAGGGAACAAAACACAATCCACGGCAGAGAACACTAACCAGAGTACAGATAAAGAAATGCAATTGTCAAAATCACTACATGGTTTACCAATGCGACAAACTACGATAATAAGAATGCCTTCGGTATGAACGTGTTTCCAATTGAAATGCCGTAGGCAGTCATAATTGTCGTGTTAGAACATAACCATAACTAACGAGTGTTGAGTACAATTATGTAAAACACTAGTTTGCATATCATACCAAACGGACTGGTCTTGGAGGTAGCTCTAGGTAGTCTATATGAAGGACAACACAATAAACGTAACTAAATGTTTTCCACTTGCTTAACAGTGAAACATAAAATTATACTGTGCTAAAATGTATGATAGTAAATTTACAAGGCATTTAAATATAGAACTTGACGATACTAAGGATATACATGCACAAGTACATACTTGTTGAGAGACAACTTTATCTGCAGAGGGGAACTGTAACTGCAAAGATTGGAGAATGACGCACTGAAACTACTATAACTTAGATATGGATAAACACTTCGTAGCAACGCAAAATCATGTTATCTACAAATTGCAGAGTGATAAAAAAATATTTACTTATTTTATGCATTTGAATGTCAATTATCTACAGTGGGTGTAACGTGAGTGGCATGAAATAATAAAATGTCACGTCAAGTAGCTTTAGAACATGTCATCAATTTAGATAAAAACGTTAAATATCAGAACACTAAGAGAAAGAAATAATAGATCCGGCAAGTTTCACATTCTTACCAGGAGCAAACGTTCAGTGTTGTGTATACACGTTCGATATTAGTCATTATTCGAAACAGAAAAAAGTTTGTCGTTAATCTATTGTTGAACAAAAGGTTATGTTTAAGAATATGAAAGTATAGAACCTGCCAGTGTAGACCACTGGGTGAAGAATAATGATGCTCGGGCGACTTAGCTGTATATGAGTTTTGTATGGCAAGTCCATGTGCAAAATGTGACATATTCATGGAAAGGCTATGCAATCGTTAATATCAAAGCTACATAAAATTTAAACTTAAAAGCACCGAGTAAATCGGTTGAACAATCATTCTAATAGTAAAAACTAAGCATTGTAATACATATTCAGTAAATCTGTAATATCTATACATGTTATATTGAATATAAATAGCAATGCAGTTAAAGCGTAATGCTAGAATAAAGAGCACAACACAATTACTAGTATCATATTCAAAAAAGCTAAACTTTTATTTTACACAAAAGTAGGCGTACAATTATAGATCTTTATTCGGTTTGTGTGGGAATTTGAATACCGCTTTCCGTAATACACCCAGCCTGTTGTTATTAATACATTTATCATACAGTGCAGCTTGCAATAAAGACACTTAGTGATATAGTGACAGTTTTACGGTAGGGAAGTATGTTCCCAGCAAGCATAATACATCACGCCGACATCGGTCCGATATCGCTGTCTATATCGGCCCAATACCAGATTTTTATATCGGACCGACCTCGGTTTTGCAAAGTTGACGTAATATCGGGCCGATGTCTTTTCTGATATCAACCCGATATTGGACCGGCTTAAAAACCATATTGGACCTATATGGACCGTTCCGGTTTTTTACGACAAATTTTAAAGCCTACCTAAGCCTATTGTTAAGGGATTATTTTCTTTTCATGGCTTACTCACAAACAGTGTCACAAACAAACCCACGTGTTCTTTTGTGCAAACCAGGCCAACCATTGGACACGTGATGTCCCAGTGTGGTCACTGGATAATCCAGCGAGTTAATTTGAATATAATCGTAAACACTGGAACCGTCCATTGGCTCTCTATCAGACCGATATGAAAAACTGTAGGAATTGTGCAGTACAAATGTACATTATATTCTTATATATACATAGAAAAACTTACGCACCATATACTGAAAAGGTCAGATGTATGAAGGCACTGATTATTACCTTGACCTGCTATATGGATCAGACTAGATTTTTTTATCATCCGCTCCACAGTCAACATTTTAAATTGCGAAAACCTGTGATAATAGCTAACTACTGTTCCTTCCCTACACATGGGAGTTAAAAAATACAAAAACACATTGTTAACTTCAATAGTATTTCAGTTTGAATTGAATTAAGTAAAATATGATTTACCTTTACAAAAGATAACCCAATTTAGGAGAATTTGCACTAAGTGTCCATTTCAAATATGATCCAAAATGGCGGTATATCCCGGGCTGAATGAAGTATGAATTATTTAGCCGAACATATAAACAAGTTCTCTTTATTGTTTTAAGACTTTAAGCGTTGCACTTCGCTAAGCAAAAATATAGAAAATAACTAACTTATATTCAAAGTTATTTTGTTCTGCCTATCTATTCCTCAAACGTGCCCCATTTGTCTATTTCTGATATCAAACCGAGGTTGGACCGATATCGAAACATCCACTGTGCTAAATAAGATTTGTACCTATTTAGAGAAGAACTTAACGTAAATTCGTTAACTCTTAAAAGATTTATGAAATGATCTAAACATATTTCATCTTATTATACAAAACGTGTTGTTTTTGGTAAATGGTTGATATCGGCTGAATATCGTACCAATATCAAAACCAGATATCAGTCAGCCTACTTAAAACGGATATTGGTCCAATATGCACATGCTTGCTGGGTTAATCTGTCAAGTGATTGCTGTATACAGAAGCTGTGGATTAGGACCGCTCATAAAGTCGTGTGTGCACATTAAGCCTATTGGAAAACAAAGACAAATGCCGAGAACGTGTATTCCACGCCTATTGAAAGATATCACTCTAATCGAATATTTCAGGGCCGACCTCCTACGCTGTATTCAAATAACAAACATCTCTTACTTAAACTCAAGGTACGTCATTCGAAATACATTTTACGATTAGGTTAAACTGTCCAACATTTGCATTTATGAGAATTTACCTTTGCTCAACAAATGCAGACACTGGTTATTCAGCTTGCAGCGTGGTGAATAATGAACATCAAGTCCAATCAAATCGAGTACTACGAGAGTAAATTAATGACCTTGTTTTGTGTGAAACAAATATTTCTGATTTATGCAATGACTCAAGATGATTACATGTACTCCAACTGTATTGTTATAAATTGCGATCACATTTAGTGCTGTTAAGGTGGTATGCGCCTCAAATATTTTGTTCGAATTTTCTCATAAAATTTACACTGTGCATACTTGAAGATATTTGTGATGAATATCCGATTTCAATGTTTTGATATCTCTTACAGTTTATATGCTGTTGTGCTTCAAACATTGCCACTGACGTCACCTTTTGCACAGCACGCTATTTCATATTATTCCCCGAGTTTTCCTTCACCGCGCTTTTATTTTCAAATTTATAGACAATATAAAATAACATGCGCCTTGTGTTTAAGACGTTCTTTAAAATGGTATAAAATTTGATGAAAAAAATTCGACGCTTGAGACGTTAGTCGCGAATATGTGACGTCAAAACGGTAAAATTCTAACAGGACTTGGCTTAAAATTTTGCCTTACAATTGGAGTATAATGAAAAATCAGCTCGATGAAAAAACGCATATGTTTGATATGCTGTATAAAAATTATTTTACGATCATTTGATATGATTAAAAGGATGGGTCACCGGCTTACTATTTTTACAATTCCACGAAATTTCACCCCTACCCCAAACGTAGTTTTGACGTTGTGATGTACTGGAAGTTACTTTGTACGTTTTCTTTTTTTACACAGGGATAAGTTGATTTACTAACAGGCTTATGTTTTTCAATAAAGCAATTTATAATCCAGGATGGGCTATTTTAAAAGCTACGATTCTTTATCTGCATAAAAATATTTATAGGTTAATGTGATCTTTGACCAGTGCTTTTTCTATAGCGTTTAGATCGGATTTACACCCTCCCGTCATGTAAATAGTAACAATACGGTACCATACCTGCAACTCTAATAGAATTAATTCAGATGCTCCAGTGGCGATTTAGTATTTATACACATAAAGAACAAGAGTTTATTTTGTAAAGAAAAACTACATTAGTTGCGATTACTCCGAATAAATAACATTCCGTAAGTGCGAGATGACGGATATTGTAGGTGCAATACAATTCTTTTATAATTTCCTTATAACTGACGATAAAGGTTGCGTGAAGAATTCAAGTCAAGCAGCATGCGGGTTCGAATCTATGAATCATAATTGTAGTGCAACTGAACGCGCATTTATAGTTCTACTAAAAACCCATACATTCTTTATAATGCGCTGAATAAGAGGCCTGGTGGTTAATAAACTGCAGATGTGACGTAAGCTTATAGTATCTATTTCGTTATAGTAATATGATTAAAGAATTATATGCTTTGAATATTTAAAGTTTTAATCATTTCATTAGTCAGATTTTTTAATCACACTAGTTTAATTACTTAAGCTACTTTTTTCTTTGATCGTTTGCAATACCCAGCCGACCCTGACACTTTTCCCTGGGTAAACTTGCCAATACTCCTGACAGGCGCTGGTTGAAGAGAGACATATGAATATACAAGGGAATCCGGGTACCACACCCTAGCTCTTTTACGAATAGACCCCTTGTTTCTTTTACATGCCCGGTGTATAGCACCGTTTCACGTGAGACTACCTCTTGATTTCTAACAAGTTCATCTCTAGATGGGTGGTAAACACTGAGAAGTGTTTCTGTAATTTCCAATGCCCCGGCCGGGATTCGGACCGGGGACATCCGGATTAGTAGTCCAGAGCGTTAATCACTCGACCACTGCAGCACCCGTCCCTTCTATTTGTTTTATCTGTGTAAAAAAATAACGATGTCACCAGACTTGTCACGTGCTTATCGTAAGACGAAACCGAAGATAAATATAAACTGCGAAACTATGTTTTTATGTCAGAAGGTTCCAGGCCCCGTGATTCTCATCTCAGTTTCGTGCTCAAACTTTGAATCAATATAATATTAAAACATTTAATAAATTGTCTAACTTGCTTTCTATCAGAATTGCTTCTCTAGTTATCTAAAGGTTTTATAATCACGGGGCCTGGTTAATTTGTACGAGTGTTAAACTCATTCAAAGCTTGGTGTTGTGCTAGGTTCATTGTTGTAGGGCACATCCCATGTTTACTTGCCGGGGATCACACTCTGGTCTTCTGCAACATAAGCCAATACGGAGTAAAGTCAACTGTCTCATCTTTATCCTCATATACACCCATATCTATTTCTGTTTTGAAATTGTGAAATGTTAATGTTTTATTAAATAATCAATAGATAGCAGTCTTTACCATCTGTTTATCCCTCTGTAATATGGTTGTCTTTCTATTTTTGTGTACGTCATTTTCATATTTATAACCGAAGCACTACATATATGAAATCTTTGGATATAAAACTTGTGACGGAAAACTGATTTGCTATCTCACACTTCCAACCCGTGATGATTATAAAATATGAAAGATCATTTTAACGACCAAATTAAAATGAAGGAAACATTTCTTTCTTACCTGCCTTTTCGAACACCCGGACAATCAAAATCGCGATTATTAAACATGACGATGGCATTTTTATTCATCAATGCACTATGACTGAAAGAGGTCATCGCACGGAAAATCGAACAAAACTATGCATTTAGAACAATGTGTTAAAGTAAAGATCTTGAATGAAGTAAACACTATGTAGGGAGACGCCGATGTGTAGATGTAGAGCGGCGGACACCTCATTCGAAGGTTGCCGGTTCGAATCCCATCAGCGGAATTTGACCGGCACCTGTTTAATTCCTCCTGTCTATGCAACACCTGGTCATATTCCAGGAAGATTCCGTCAATATTATAGTTATTATGGCATGCAAGGTTATGCGATAATTGATGTAAATTAATAAAATTAAAGGAAATAGATATTTATTTTTTCAGTGAGTAGATTATTTTCAGTATATATATATACGTAATCATTATTTTCATACTGCTAATTTGATGTCTTTAAATCGTTACTATTTTGTTATAAACAGTATTATTTATTTGACACAGTATCAAGTTGTACTTTAAATTTTTATTTTTTCAAAGGACACATGTGAAAATTGCATTTAAACGCTTTTGTCAGACATGGGGTAGGGGTAGGAATTGGTAAAATGACGAAATACTTAAGTCGGTGACCCCTAATTTTTACAGTGTCAACTAATAGCACAATAGTTTTAACAAAACATATTGATCTTTAACGTTTTTTCATCGAGCCGTTTTCTTACAAATTTAATTTTACGCTAAAATTTTAACAAAACTCGAAGTCATTTATTTCCATTTTGACGACACAAATCCGTGCATAGCGGTTACAACGTCAAACCTTTTACGTCGAATTTTATATCAGTTTGTAGATCTGATTGAAAGACATAAGATAAAATCTGTAGGTTGAAAATATATAACATAGGCAAAACGCTACAGCTTCAAAACCTGCCGACAGTGTAGGAAAGCGCGCTGGTAAAAAAGTGACGTCAGTAGCTATGTTTGAAGTACTACTGAAGAAAAAGTTAACAAGATAACACAAAAAGAAAGTCCCTGTACAATCGGAAATATGCTGAAATATACAATGTGCAAATGTGGGAAGAAAATTCGAGCATTTAATTTGAGGCGCATTTCACCTTAAATGCATAATTTGCAGTTTGTATTATTTTCTTACTTTTTGCTATTTAGTAGTTTGTGTAATTTCTATAAATTTCAAACAAATTTAGAAAAATACCTAATAGACAGTATCATTCTTTGGAATGCTTTATCGTAATAAAAATTTCTTCATTGTATAGAGACCGTCAATAAGCAGCACATAATTATACTGAAATATAGGCTTAAGTGTCTCACTCCCAACAACTAGATTATTTTCTCCAAACATAAATAATGTGTTCAGTGAACTCAAAATGATAAATAAATACAATTCTAGAGAACACCTTATATCGACAGATGCCTCATTTTATCAGAAATAATAAACATAGAGACCTTCTGTAGTAAATCGCTATATGTGTCATGGAAAGCGAAAATACTGCTTATTGAGGAAAAATCACATTTTCACTTTTTTACATTTTCTAACAGAACAATATCTTAGAACTATTACCACATAAGTTTCAGTTTCATTCGCCCTTTCTTTTTGGGTATTTCAAGAATTTTAAAACACCCACTGTTTGTTGCAAATGCCTTAATTTTGCTGTCAAGACCCATAATTGGAAGGAGATGAACATATCAATAAAACAACACAATGAAAGTACGTGTATTTCATGTTTTATTTCATGAAACACACAAAATAGTTCAACAAAAACATGCTGTTTTACGTAAAAAGAAACAAACATTTGTCAAGGAAAAATGGTTACCATGGCAACAGAAAATGAATAAAAATTTACTATTTGGTGGCATTTCTGTTGTTTTTAATGATAAGTTATGCATTGTCTGACCATAAAAATTTAAACAAATGAATGTTATGATTTTAAGTGTCATTTTCTAAAATTCTTATCTGTGTTTATTGTATAAGCAAAACCTTACAATCATAATTAAAAGCAGCCACCAAAGTTAGAATTTCACTAAATTTCAACTATTTTTTTCAATTTCACTCACAATAAAACACATGATACAACAGCCATACTTTCAAAATATAGCAACTACTTTTATCAACATTCATGCAATGAAATGACCCACTAATACTTTCTATCAATTCCTTTAGAAATTGATACACATAAATGGTTGCCATGGTGACAAAAAAATGAAAAAACTGAAAAATTTGTTCGTTTTCCAAAAAAAGCTTCTGACTGTAACTTTTTATGGCAGTAATAGCTAACAAAGTATAACTGAATCCTTGATAACAATCCTCCATGTTCTTAATATGCCAAACAAAAAATTATCTATGATTTAAGATCCATATCTTAACAAAAGTAGTTACTCAAGTAAAACCTGAATTTCACTTAATTTCAACTGTTTTTGATGAATTCATTCAAAATAAAGAACATGATACAATAGGCATTCTTTCAAAATATGTTTTAGAAAATAGTAATAAGCCGAAATTGACTTTGATGAGTTTGAGTAAAATTGTAGTATTCGTTAAGCAAAATATTTTTGTCAACAATCATAGATCAGATTTTACAACAATTACACCAAAATGCGATTGTCCTCTGACCGGCGGGTTTGTGAAACGTAGAATAAAAAAACAGTGGCCCTATTATATATACAATGTATATATGTATAGTTAACGTCCCAGTTTCGCTTTAAATACTCCAATATAGAATAATTAATTCACTTTATTTACCTTTCTTTCATATTTTTGTCGCTTCTTAACTAGACAGCGTTGCCAGAAAGAGATTCTTATTTTTTGCAATATCATGAAAAAAATACTGCGCTACATGTGTAGCATGTACTTTCGATTAAGTTACGTTAGGAATGTATTTCGTACAAACAACGGTCATTTTCGGCGGTAAGACATTTGTCTTGGTAATATATATTAAGAGCTACAAATTATTTTGTATCCCAAGTGCTCCAAGAACAATATGACTTTGTATGGTTAACATAAACAGTCTCCTGTTGATAGAGTTCAAGGTTGACACAAATGAGGCGAGGTGGTCATCTTGAACCTCTTAATATGTCTTTATATACGATGTTACATGAATGTCTAATTAATTTTACAATTAATTTTAAGAGTGATTTCCTGAACTAACTTAAGTTTGGAGTGAAAATGCTTAACTCTCTTCCCCGATTTTCAGAAACACTTGAAACTACTTGTCTAACACAATAGAGTTTGCCGTTTCCGCAATAACATCATTGAACATTTTTCTTCCTGTTTCGGTTTTGTTCAATAGTTTAAATACATACAACAAATACATTTGAAACTACTTGTCTAACACAATAGAGTTTGCCGTTTCCGCAATAACATCATTGAACATTTTTCTTCCTGTTTCGGTTTTGTTCCATAGTTTAAATACATACAACAAATACATTTGAAACTACTTGTCTAACACAATAGAGTTTGTCGTTTCCGCAATAACATCATTGAACATTTTTCTTCCTGTTTCGGTTTTGTTCAATAGTTTAAATACATACAAGAAATACATTAATGTACGCTTAAAATTTAATGGTCTAATGTTATTTACCAAGCAAAAGTAATGTTTCACTGTGACTAGCAAGATATTACTAGTAATTTGCTGTATTTTTTCATTTGTATTTAAATCCCAGATATCAAGTGGATCAGATGAAAAACTCTCAGAAACTTTTTAAGTGTTTGAATTTAGGTTGGGTCCAATCTAATGGCACATCTATACATAACTGAAATTGGTACTCAATAATGTGTTTTTATTCTTTAATATGTTCACTTGTCCAGTACAAAAGTACAAGTAAGATTGAATGCTAATCTTTCTTGTTTTCATCTCGACAAAGGGATATTTGTTTTCTTGTTATAATTATGTTTGCAACTTCAGTTCAAATCTTAGTGACACTTAGCATATATACAATTACAATTTATCTTCTAATCCCCACACCTTCCCTTGTGTGGCAACCACTTCGAATAGTCAAGCATACATGTATATGTTTGTATCTGATACAGAGCTTACTATCTATTGATGATTGATGTGTATGATGTGTTATATGGTATCTGTTTTATTGAAAATTGTATTTTTTGTGAATGAATTTTAAAGAATAAAACACTTTTTTCTATTCATTTCCCTCCGGATGCTGTATTAGCTTATGACCCGTAAAAAAATATAATTTCGATTATTTTATACGAAAAAATCAATTTATTTGAGTGATATTATCCGATAGATGAATACAACGTCCGCGCAAATACCCGCGCACTTTATAGCGTGATTGTGACGTAACGTCATTACCTCAACAGACAGGATTTTCGCTTTCCATGACACATATATCCACCCATTAATTGTACAACAACAACTTTACATAGATTATTGAATGTTAAGCAGTAGTGCAGCATATTTTAAAACGCTGATTTTACCGATAATGACTAGCATGTATAGCTTAAACTTTTAGGTAAAATAATAATACTTGCAAATATTCTAGTATTTATGCTTTTGAAGTTATGCAATTTGACACCAGTTTTATGGAGTGTCTCTTTAACTACTTGCTAAACATAATAAGAAAGACAAACCTTTGAAGATTTTATGATATGAATTGCAGCTTCGGTCAGGCGCAATATTATTTACTTGCCTCGGAGAAGGTTATCGCGCATGCGTATTAAGTATACTTAGAACGCCTTTATAGCAAAGCTTTTACTGTCTAATCATTACTAAACAGTTTGTTATATAACCGACGCATGTAAGAGGTTAGGTTCTGAAAATGATAGGGATCTTATTAAACTCTATACTCCCTTTTTACCTATTCACTTTTCTTGGAGCTATTTCAGGTAGCGTTGAATCAGGTAAACATTATTTTATCTATAAAAGTATATAAACAAAATATGTAGTTGACCATCTTTAGTAACTTTACTTACCTTATACATGTACATTTTTGTATATGCATGTTTTGCTGCTGTCTTTTTTATTTTGCATTATCTTTAAAATGGGGAAGATAAAGGTCAATTGATTTAACTTTCTGCTAAAAATAATCCAGTTTCCAAAAGACTGTCCTTTAGTTTCGTTTCGAAAAGGCTAACAAATGGATAGGAAGAAAAATCACAACTGAGAACATACTGGAACTTGTATACGTATACACATTATGTGGTGGTTTATATACTAGTCTATATGTTAATATTGAATATGTAAAATTGTGTAATTGTCATGGGCCGGAGGCCAGTATCAAATAAAATCTTTGTCCTTGTCATTGTCATTGTCATTATTTTATCTATTTAAATATATATAAACCGTGTATATACCGACACTTTTAGGTTCTGAACCTCATTGTGGATATAAAAATAGTTATTTAATGAAGTGAGCATAGATAGCTAAAACATACCTTCTCCGACAGCAAACTGCCTACACAATGTGATACAGAAAAATAATACACTGGCAAATAAAATCTCAAATCAAACGCAATTGTAGCTCGAACACGGAAGATATTGCAGCTTTTAGGTAAGTCGCGGGGTTCCCTCTGAAAAATGGTCGTTTTTTTAAATCTCGACGCAAAGTTTAGAAATCGTGCATGCCTGTGGTATGAGGTACTGGCTTTCCCGGAAAAGATGTTTTGAAATTATCTGTAAACGATAAGCACGGAAAAAGCGCCACCTAGCGGAGGGTGTATTTTTGAAAGATTTTCGTCATTTCACGGATAAAAGTCCGTCAATAATATTTTTACAGCTATGGTTTTTCCACCAAATCAAAGCCAAATCAATATGAGTTCCATGCATACAAAATTATTTAAAGATGTCCACATTGAATACCTAAAATAACGTAATGATCCGCGAATGGGAGGCAATTTTCAAAGCGAAAATGACCCCAAAGTGGACGCATTAAGGGCAAATTGCGAGAAATCGGCTCGAGAGAATATTTTTTTAAAACCGTAACGGATCCTTTAAATAAATATAAACATTTTTTTGAAATAAAAAAGGGGTGTCACCGACTTTGTTTTCAGGCCATCTAAACTTTTCTGAAGCACGACAGGGGTGCGTTAATGACGGTTTTTTATGCGGCGTCACGGTGTATTACTGACGTCGGTCTCTTGAAGTGAAACGTTTTCGTTTAGATGCGCAACAACTTCATTTATAAGAACAACTTACTGTTGTTATTTTCCATAAGAAAAAATTCAGTTTTGATAGGACATTTAGATAAATTTCCGTTGCACGTTTAAATAAGAAACGTGGAAACAGATCATTCACAGCAAAACAGTCAGGTTTTTGTGTTGCACATGTCATGTGTCCATATGACTTCTGCCTGACACCGCTTCCACGGTCAAGTGACCAAAATCGCTGATATGAAATCATTGTTACCTCAGGTTCAAGTCCCGCTACTGATAATATCTGTTGACCGTTTCCTACAGAGAAAGAGAATCTAAATAGTTCGTTTTTTTATAGTAATGAAGGTAAGGTTATCCTGTTGAAACGGGCGTTAAAGTCAATGTATGCGAATTTGATACGCGCTACTTGTGCGTATATATACATGTGTACAAACTCTGTGAAAGCAGCAGTACAGTTGCATCTGTAACAGGAATGACCAACAGTCAGAACGTTATCACTATTTTCAGGATAGATAGACGGACATAAAGTGGCCATAACTCCTATTTTATATTATTAAAGGTTCATATAGCTAAGAGAATAACCGGTTCAGAATTCACAAATCTTTTATTTTTACAGTTACTTCTTTTTTACTATAACTACATTGCACATTTAAGCTACTGAACTCCAGATATAGAGTATTTTTTACTTTTGACAAAATCAGTGTTTAGTCATTGTGTAAACATAAAAACAGCGTTTTAAGCTATTTATTAAAGAAAGAAAAACTATTTCTACCTGAGACGAGATTCGAACCGAGGTTGCCGCGGTAATAAAAGTTTAGCGACTGAGCTGTCGAGGAATGTACACATGCTGTGTGTCTTATAAAAAAAAAATTACCAATGAACTTATAGCGTGACAAACTGGGTAAACTTTAGAACGGACAAATTGGCGAAAACAATATATTTGCAGCGTTTATTTTGTTAGGTTATCTTTCAATGCCCCCGATACAGTTTTAACATTGAATTACTTGAAATCGAAACTTTTCTGTTTTTACTGTGCGTATATATACATGTGTACAAACTCTTTGAAAGCAGCAGTACAGTTGCATCTGTAACAGGAATGCCCACCTGTGCCACTATGTCTCCAGTGAAAGGAAACTACAGACACATCGAATCAATGCACGGGCGAAGACAATTTTTTAAAAATTCTTCTTTACTTGATAGCACATACCGCTGTTTTCATTTTGTTTTTGTCAAAAACAAAGAAGAATGTAGTTTTATATCCGGGTAAAATGAGAAATTTTCTGGACTGTTCCGTATAAAAAGAAAATTCTTAAAAGTGAGACAGCATTTCATTATGGTAAAAGCATCCTCGGTACCCAGGTTATTCATACTATATTCTGTAATAGACCGTTGGTTCCGACGATGGATAAAAGTGACGGCTTAAATGTTGTTGTGATACACGGTTTGTCTCTAAGTACATGTATGATAAAGATATTCAAACTGTTATATCGTATGTAACCCGATTGAATCGCTCGTCTGGTATTGATAATATTGTTCGCGTTTCATCATATTAATATAATCTTTTCTTGCGTGCTACTGTATCAGGAAGATTGTTGTTGTTCAATTTATATCTCTCCGGAAAACAACTAGGTATTTTCTGCCAGCATTGACTGAGTCGATTTTGTAAGTATTTAAAGAGTAATTTATAAAACACTGTATCAAAGTTTAGAAAAATACTCTATATAAAACGTTCATACTGACAAGCATCACTAGACCGAAATCCCGCCATGCACACTGTTGTCATGTGCATATCCGCGCCCATTCTTATATTGAAGATACTGTATTTACGATGGGCTAAATGCGGCAAGTAAAATGATATTTCTTCTTCAGTTTTACGTCGAATGTTTTCTGTATTGTGTTTATAAATGTAACATTATACCACAACAGATCCGTGTTACAAGTAAATAAAATGGTGTCGAACTAGTTCATAACACAGATCAATTTTTACCATTTTATTAAAATACGGTGTCCATTCAAATTTAAAATTTAAGTCTCGACTACATATATATTAATCATTGAAGTCGATCTAAAGTGACTTCTGCATAATTAACAACAACGCTAGTAATTAATTTTAACAAGAAACGTCTGAAAAACGTCAGTATCAGCTCGTTACGTCACGTCAATCTTGTATTTTACGTCAACGTTTCTCATGTTTTTTTCCACTTCAAAATAGTTTCGGTGGCACGAAAAGAAGGACGGTGACCCCCCTTTTTTATTTGATAAAATTGCTTTATATTGGTTTAAAGGTGGTCAATTACTTTTAAGCAACATTTTATGACAATTTTTACTTTTGTAATTCTGTTGAAAAAAATTCGCTAGTAGGGCCCTACAAAAATTTAAATTTTATTATTTTTTAAAAGTTTACCCTTTAATTTTTTTTTTTTTTTTTTTTTTTTTTTTTTTTTTTTTTTTTTTTTTTTTAAAAAAAAAATTTTTTTTTTTTTAAAAAAAAAAAAAAAAAAAAAAAAATTAAAAAAAATTTTTTTTTTTTTTTTTTTTTTTTTTTTTTTTTTTTTTTTAAAAAAAAAAAAAAAAAAAAAAAAAAAAAAAAAAAAAAAAAAAAATTAAATAAAAAAAAAAAAAAAAAAAAAAAAAAAAAAAAAAAAAAAATAAAAAAAAAAAAATATTTAAAAAAAAAAAAAAAAAAAAAAAATAAAATTTTTTCGCAATTGACGCTAAATGCGTCAACTTTGCAGTTATTTTTGCTTTGAAAATTGTCGCCCCTACAGGGTTCGTTCCACACTTTTTCATATTTTTGGCAAAACATATTAGATATTTTTATTTTTTCAGATGGGTAAATGATTCGATATTGCATTTATGAAAATTAGATCGTTTCGTTATCTACATAGAAAGAGATATAACGAAAATAACACGAGAAAATTGACGAAAATACACCTCCCCGCTAGGTGGCGCTTTTAACTCAGTTTCCATGGAAATATCACTTCACCGTATTATTTCTACAAAAGACAATTAGTCACGGGGTTGTCATGCAAAATATCTTAAATCTGCGTTGCCTTTTAAAAAAATGACCCGATTTCTGGGGGAAACCCGCGACTTACCTTAAGGTAGTATGCGACCTTTGTCCGACGTCAGACGTCAAAAAGCGAGTTTTCTCCGATTGTTATGAAATTTTGCCTAATGGTACTAAAGCGCATTGCACGCATTGTGATCGTTTTATTTTTTTTCATTTAACATTTCGTTTCCTAGCAACGCGACGTCGGATGTCGGTGGTATAAAATCGACGTTTTAAATGCATACCTGGTTCAAATATGACCCTAGTATAATTTTAATAGCACCATATGCTAGCTCTCCATCTGGGGAATACATACATATAAGGTTTTAGATGCTTTATCTGTCAATTTTTCCAGCGCTTAACGTTTAATACCGAAAATCCGCCCATTTCTTCACCCGAAATTGTGACTCCTGATTCACTTTAAGATTAATTTTGGTCAACGAGACAAGATTCAATCAACTATCGATTCACACGGTGATTTAACGTAGTTCCTAGCAAATAACATCACAAATTCAAAATGGGGGGTCTTCGGGGATTTTTTTTCACAAAATTGCAATCAAGTAAAGTTGGGACCTCAAGAAAAATGATGACGTCACCTGACGTCATTGTGTGATTTTGTGGCCATACGTGATTTTAAGGTCCGCTTACACATAGACGAACGTTGGAAAAGCCTTCCTTTGATACGCAAAAGTAGGATAATCACTATGGAGTAAATAAAAAACAGATAACGATACCTATAATTTACATAATGAAATTGAAACGTCTATTTTATATATATTCACTTGCAATATTTGCTGTTACTGCAAATGTGTTTTGTTAGTTTTGCATTAAAAAGCTATCCCTAAAACAAAATAAATACTTTACTTAGCTTATTTCTGTGCCAAATGACAATTGAAAGAAATGACGTTAATTACGTCATTTGTTATGATTAGCCGTTGTACCGGAAGCAGACAACAATCGGACGCAGACGAGAAGGCCAGTTGAAATGTTTGGACAATTTGAGAAAAATTCATGTTCTTGTAGAAGAAAATATCGGGGCAATTGCTGATAATCAAGGTTACTGTAATGGTCAAGGCAAAAGAGTGACAGGTTAGTTCATATTTTCCCGATCATCGATTAAACGCGGTTTTTACACATTAAACAAAGAAGGGAAATATCGGTTTAATCCTTATCAATCAAAACACGTTTAATTAATCGTTTTTGCTCCAGTCAGACAAATAAAGATAATTTCTCTTGATAATGGTGTAAACTTTAAAAAGATTAATATGGTCTTTCGCCTACCTTTTTTTACTTCAAAAAAGTACCACCGCATTTTCCGTATAAATGTGTAAGGCTTGCATGACTTTAAGTCAATTTGTTGGGTCATCTTTCTTAATAGTTTGACCCATATAAAGAACATCATTTAAAAGATCGTTTTTGCTTCAGTGATATCGGCAAGGGAATTATATCAACTACAAATTGGTGTAAAATAAATGAAATATTTGTAGGATTTCGCTTACCTTTACAATATTTGTGATAAGCACAGTCACTTAAAAGTGTAATCGTAATAAAGATCGGGTGCGTTCGTAGTTTTCACGGAAGTTGTCGAATTATTTCTTATTAAAATCGGTGTGATTGTGTACGTTTTGTTGCTTTAAAACGTAAGGATGGCATAATGATATAAAGAGGAAAAAAGTGAACGATGATTGTACCGATTTAAATGTTAGCTCGGTACCCTTTATCCATGACATGTGTAAATTAAATGAGTAGATTAAAAGGACTGCATTTGGTTAAAGTTAGATATGTATTGTAGCAAATTGACTTATTTTGAAGCTTGTTTTAACTCAACGTAAACAGGCAGATGTAACACCTGTAAAAAATAGAATTTGTGCATACCTTTGACACATTTTCACGGGAAATACTCATTTTAAATCATAGACTGGTGTAATGTCACACAAACACACATGCGTGCGTATGTCACTTTCAAATTGTGACGCTTATTTTATACATGTACAAATAATTTATGTTCAGAGTCCTTACGTCCGGGTAGATCTCACCTGTCATAAATGTGATGTTGGTTTTTTTTGCTATTTGTGCACATTTTGACAATTGACGACAATAAATGTATGGTTTTGTGCGTGAGACATTAAATTGTAATCTAATATGCACTCTGCACAATGAGGGATTCAAAAGGTTGGGATGGTTTTAGATTTTAATCTGCATGCAGAAAAAACCTCAAACAAACATCAGGATCAAATAACTGTATATAATATGAAGAAGCCGCCATACGCTTATGTGAAAGAAACCTGACTAAACTTTAAATTGATGAAAGTTTAAAATCTATCACGACATTTATTTGTGCATGAAGATAAAATTTCAATTTGATTTTTTTACAAAGAAAAAGCTGGGACGAATTATTGTTCTAGGAAAAAGGCAACTCGACACTTTAGTAGCATAGTTGAATCAAAAGCAGTTTTGTCCGCTCTAAATACTAGTAAAAACCAGTACATGTAATATCTTAACTTACTTTTTATAGGCCCGAAGGGGACGTATTATGTTATCGCCTCGGTGTCCGTCGGTCTGTCCGTCCGTCTGTCCGTTAGCAATTTCCCTTCCGCTCTGTAACTCTTGAACCCCTTGAAGGATTTCGAAGAAACCTGACACAAATGTTAACCAGACTGAGACGACGTGCAGAAGCAATGTTCCGGATGGCTGGATTCAAGGTCATGGTCATACTTAGGGGTCAAAGGTCATATGATTTTGTTTCCCTTCCGCTCTGTAACTCTTGAACACCGTGAAGGATTTCGAAGAAACCTGACACAAATGTTAACCAGACTGAGATGACGTGCAGAAGCAATGTTCCGGATGGCTGGATTCAAGGTCAAGGTCATACTCAGGGGTCAAAGGTCATATGACTTTTTTCCCTTCCGCTCTGTAACTCTTGAACCCCGTGAATGATTTTGAAGAAACCTGACACAAATGTTTACCACATTGAGACGATGTGCAGAAGCCATGTTCCGGATGGCTCGCTTCAAGGTTAAGGTCAAACTTTTGGGTTCAAAGGTCATATGACTTTTTTCCCTTCCGCTCTGTACCTCTTGAACCCCGTGAAGGATTTCGAAGAAACCTGACACAATTGTTTACCACATTGAGACGATGTGCAGAAGCCATGTTCCGGATGGCTCACTTCAATGTCAAGGTCACACTTAGGGTTCAAGCGTCATATAACTGTGTGGATATTGCTCTGCATTTGCTCTTGATTACAGTGCTCTTGTTTTTATTTGGGAGATCCTATTTTGTTTGCTTAATTTTTTTATTGAATTACTTCCCTTTTATGTTACTATCAATAGCATTTTTGTGTCTGTATATATTTTTAATTTCTTCCATTTGATGTTTATTGCCTTTGACAATCAACGTTATATGACTTTGTTTCGCGTCCGCTCTCTAACTCTTGAACAGCTTAAACAACTTGAACGATTTAGCAATTCACGAAGCATCATTGTCTTCTTTTGCTGAATGTGTTCCTATTCTTGTTCCTGTCCGTTGGGCTTCAACAGCCTAAATTTTGCTCCCATTCTCTGATGCAACACTTCGGGCGTATATTGCCCCGCTTTGCGGTGCTCTTGTTATTCACTTCTTATGAGCTTACCTAATACTTTAACACATTGACAAACAATTTAAAAAGACTGAAGTATACTTTTGTCAACGATTATTTCTTTAATTTACTCCATCATATCACAGGTAGTCATTTAATCTTGTAACAGTTTAACTTGATTTACTTTGTGTCTTGGCAAGTGCCATATCAGATGAAACGAACAAACAAGAGGGCCACGATGGCCATATATTGCTCACCATGCTATCATTTCCTATCATACAAGGTCATCAATAGCAGCAAGGGTCAGTTTTAACCTAATGGTCATGATGGTCATGATTTAAACATTCAAAGGTGGTTTAACATTCTTGGTTGAGGTGGTTTCAGAAATAAAGATTTTTAAAGTTTTTCCTGTATAAGCCTATGCAAAATCAAGAGACTCCCGAGTGGAGTCAATTTTGACCCAGGGGTCATGATTTGAACAATCTTGGTAGACGTTCACTAGGCAATGCCACATGCTAGATATCTAAGCTCTAGGCTTTGTGGTTTCAGAGAAGATTTTTTAAGTTTTTCTTACATATTTTAAAATAAGCCCCGACACTTCAGTGTTTCGTTCTGGCTTCTACGCATGTGGAAATGCTGTAGCGCATTTATCTCTGTCCTGTATATTTTACGCTCGTGTAATTCAAAATCTATATGACTAACATAAATGCGCTAGGTCAGTCATCTCAAAACCCGTACAAAATTTAATCTCAAAACCCGTACAAAATTTAGTTGACATGCACCAAACTGAACATTTCAAACGCAGCGCGTAATAACGTCAGACGATAGTTCGCCGGACGTTATGACTCAACTTTTATCTTCCTTAATCCCCTAACTTTACTTGATTGCAATTTTGTGAAAAAAAAATCCTCGAAGACCCCCCTTTTTGAATTTGTGACGTTATTTGCTAGGATCTGCGATAAATCATCGTGTGAGTCGTTAGTTATTGAATCTTGTTTCGTTGACCAAAACTAACCTTAAAGTGAGTCGGGAGTCGAAATTTCGGGCGAAGAAATGGGCGGATTTTCGGTATTAAACGTTTCGCGCTGGAAAAATTGACATATAAAGCATCTAAAACTTTATATTAACGTATTCCGCAGGTAGACAGCTAGCATATGGTGTTATCAAAATTTCGCTAGGGTCATATTTGAACCAGGTATGCTTGTTAAACGTCGATTTTACACTACAGACATCCGACGTCGCGTTGCTAGGAAAAGAAATGTAAAATGAAAAAATTAAATGATCACAATGCGTGCAATACGTTTTAGTACCATAAGGCAAAATTTCATAGCAATCGGAGAAAACTCGCTTTTTGACCTCTGACGTCGGACAAAGGTCGCATACTACCTTAAAACCGGGAAATACAGTAAACTCCGTATATAATGACTCAGAATATAACGAAATACCGGATATAACGGACACATTCTCTAAGCACGATATTTTTTCTCCTATATTGAATATAAAAGTGCTATACTGATATAACATACTCCGGATATAAGGAACAAATTCAAATGGTCCAACGGAGTTCGTTATATACGGTGTTTACTGTATATGTTTTACAGCGACACTTTAAGCAAGTTAAGGTAACATATAAAAACATAAAACGTCACTGTACACAGAGAGTTATTATACACTAACTATAAAACCATGATCAATTGTTTATAGAATGTTCACAAATTTTAAAATCAAACTATTCTGTAAATATGTGACCATGTATATACATTTACAAATCTTGAAGCAGTTAACAGATTGTTATAGAATATTTTTTTTCAAAGCTCATTGGAACGTTCTATAAACAGTCTCATTTGATAGTGAAAATTGCTTTTGGAGCAAAATGTCATGGTCACAAGACACACTAAACAGGATGTCATTACATACAGTCCCAATATAGAGGAAAATGCATTTGGAGGACATAAACAGGGGCCGTTAAGACAGTTGCGACTGTATGTGTAACTAAGTTCAGGATAATAGAAGTAAAAATGCAGCAAACCGTAAGTAAGACATGAATCTATAAGGCTTAGCGTCGTTAACGTTTATTGTTTAGTTGAAACAAAAATTACTTACAATACCTTGTTTATTTTCCGGCATCTTCTGTTGAAATATTATGACATTTGTACCTATTGTATGCCAAAAGTATTGGTTAAACATAGTTTGCTGTCGATATTTCCTCCTTCTGTAATATGAAACAGGTTTGATTCTTTATATTGAATTTATGTTTTCTTACACACCGCAATTATAATAGTTTAGGTTAGTCGACATTTGACAAGATCTGACTTTAACTGAAACGGCTTTTCCACCAAATTCTAACATTGTTTTCTATTATGAAGGAAGTATTTAGCATACAGAAAAAAATGCAGTATTGTTTTACAAAACTTAAGGTAGATCTGAAGCTTTGATTAAACATAATTTGAAAAGAAATATCGAAATATCGTCTGGCTCAAATCTACCGAAAATAATGCACCAAAATTATGTAAGGAATAAGTTGTAAAGATAAAAAATTATGATTAAGCAATCGATGTAAAAGTGTATGTTTATGAACACCGCCGGAACGAAGACACGAATTGTCTTAATCTATACACTCCTGACATTTGCTTCAGTCAGTTTAGTGTTCGAATATGTTAGTCTTTGTGATACGAGTTGTACTTAGCCGGCTTAAACCTTAATCATGCTAGTGGCAAATGACTCTGTTTTTATGACAAGTGTAGATCATGACTACCCTGCTTATCTATATAGGTTAGTGTCTATACATTTTGATCATGATCTGCACTGTTCCCTATACAGTCAATAAATCTGAAGTCCGTTTAATTAATTTAGTAGGGTAAATTTAATATATTCTTTATACTATTAGTAGTATTAGTATTAGCAGTGATTTGTCCGTCTGTCCGTCTGTCTATAAACGTTTCCTTAATGACCTTCTACGTGTCACAATTTTCGTTTGACTTCCATTAAACTTGCTCAGATGGTTGCCTGCAACCTGTAGATGATCCTTATTGTTTTTGGGGTGAGTGGATCTAAGGTCAAGGTCAAATGACCTCCGATAGCGTTTCCTTGAGAACACTCTACATGTCACAATTTTCATTTGACTTTCATCAAACGTGCTCATAAGGTTGCCTGCAACATGTAAATGGCCCGTATCGTTTTGGGGGTCAGTGTGTCAAAGGTCAAGGTCACTGACCTCCGTTAGCTTGTCCTTGATAACGCTCTATAAGTCACAATTTTCATTCAACTTTCATTAAACTTGCTCAGAAGGTTGCCTGCGACATGTTAATGACCCCGATTGCTTTTGGGGTCAGTGGGTCAAAAGTCACGGTCACAGTCACCCGAACTTATTTTGAACTGATTTTTTCCGCTCAAAATCTTGAGATTCACATCAAACACAGTCTTCAAAATTCGTAGGACGATTGGTCTCACTGATTAGACGATTCCTACTGTTTTGGGGTAAGTGGGTCACAGGCCAAGGTCACAGTGACCGCTGTAAGCTTGTCCTTGATAACACTATACAAGTCACAATTTTCATTTGATTTTCATTAAATTTGGTCAGAAGGTTTTATGCAACCTATAAATAATCCGTATTGTTTGTGGGGTCAGTGGGTGAAAGGACAAGGTTACAGTGAACTGAAATCTATTTCGCTTATTATTTTGAAATCTAAACAATAAACAGTCTTGAAACTTCATAGGACTATTGGTCTTACTGAGTTGATGATCCCTGATTTGGGGGTCAGTGGGTCAAGGTCAAGGTCACAGTGACTTCTGTTAGCTTTCCCTTGATAACATTCCAAAAGCTTTTCACAAAACTTACTCAGAACAGTCCAGTCAGTCCAGTAGGGCGATACTGGCCCTTTTGAGCTTCTTGTTTATATTATGATATTATAGGAAATTAATCCAGTAATAACGCAGCATTTTCTGTTACGGATAAAGTTTAATTATCATGCATATATGTAATAAATTATCATAATAATGCATACATGTATGTTATGTATTTCATGTTCAATTTCTCTGCAATTTTACGTGATAATAATGTATACGACGTTACGTCACGTCCGTTTTATATTGTTTTTCTGACGAAGGCTTTCAGCGAAACGTTTTAATATAATTATGAAATAATATCTGTTCGACAAAGGAGTTTTTAATTAGACGATACCATCGCTGAAAAGGATGTCATTGCGATTCATACATGACCAGACTGGCTCCGTGCCTATAAACATTTCTTGAGCACAATCACATGCTCAACACAAAATCTTACTCACGTAATAAGATGTCAGGTCACGTTATAAAATCTAAGTTGTATACTCTTTGTATATAGAGACAAAATCGTGAGTCTTGTTAGAATAATGATGATATAACTACGTTGTTGTAGTAACGTGTTTTTGTTGGACAGGATAGAGCTTGAGCGACATACGGCAAAGCGAAAGATTTTTTTGTAAGGGTAAATGTTTCCAGTTTTTCTTGGTATACTAATAACTATTATATCTATCTAAAAAGTAATTAATTATTTTCAAGGGCGATGATGGTGATGTTGTCGAACTTTAAAGTGGACCATGTACCGTTAGAAATGTTAAAGTTAGCGCGACTTTCAAATTTTAATGATAACAGCTGGCGCGCATATATCGTTCGGAAAATCGTCATATTGTGTTCGGCGTTACATAGTGATAAATAAATGATAATCGATTTGTACAACTCTACCTACAAGGAGTAATGGTTTCGTTGTGTTTACTATAACCTTATCCTTACTGACGTATACTGTATAACATTTTTTTAACACAAAGTATTTTTGTCTAACGAGATAGTTGATCAAAATGGTGGTTACTTTTTTTCGGTGCTCGCCTTTGACCGGAAGTTTGTAACGTTTCAACAGCCAATGAAATGACAAGGAGAATGTAAAAACATTATCTGGATTGAAAATTTAATCTGCAAGGCACCTTTTAATTTGATAATACCGTATGGAAAAGGTCAATAAAATACTCTTGCGTTTTCAGTCTTTCGTGAATGGTTCTATAATTTTAGTACGTAAATAGTTCATATCTGTCAATGCAATATGTTGTTACTTCCAAACTTACGTTAATTATGAGTGAAGAGTAATTATATCTTCTCGACCAGTGAATAACGGTCAATATTTCAAGTAACATGTTTGATAAGAAAAACAAGGATTAATTTTAACTTTGTTTTCCTGATGTACATGTCACGGTACAATTGGGGAAAGTTAGCTGAGTCGGGAGAGCATTTGCTCTGTAAGCGAAGGGTCCCAGGTTCGCCCTTCGGTCTGGCTTCACATTTTTCTCGACCTGTGACATTTGGCGCCCTTTTACTGCATAAAGATAAAACATTACAGGAAATTTTACTATTAAATCTAGCTACCCATTACTTTCGTATACTCAAAATCGCGCCGACCATCTTTTTTAAAAATAGTTCTTGTTTTTCTCACCTATGAGATACATATTTCCGCGCATTTACCCATGTGAGATAAACTTATCTCACATCGCTTATCTCACATCGCTGCCGGACTATTTTTACGTTAATTGTAAGCAGACATAAAAATCGAAAAATGACTGTAAAATTGTTATTTTTGAAATAAACATAAGGTTGTTGATATTCATTTTCTTAGTTAGATCATTTTCTATCCATCTATAACAGTTTTGAAGTAAAATTCGAGAAAAAGTTGATTTTCATTTTTTCATCCCCGTCCTGTATTTGCACTTATTCCTTCTTACTTGTGTGAAAATGCGATTTAAACGGTGAGAAAATAAATCTACCATGTCCATTGAGTTGTGGATAAGGAAATCCCACCCTCGGGTTGAGATACGTCCAAAAAACTCGGCAGAGTTGTATCTCAACCCTCGGGTGGGATTTCCTTATCTACAACTCATGAACATGTTAGATTCACTTTATCTCACTGCGTTTTGTACATATCAAGTTAGGCTTCAACTTGAGTCTGTACGAACATAGTTGTTTTCAAATCCAAGTAAACAGAGAATTAACTTTGCACTTTTGAAAATGTAAGTTAAGATTTATGACAAAATGAAGACCGATATCCTTCCCCGCCAAAAAGGTACATCAAAATGAATACTTCACTAGTTAAAGTGATACTTACTTTCAGGTGGTTGCGAAGACAACTGGGTGCTCGAGGGAAATCACTGTTACTACTTCAGTACAGATACCAACTCATGGGATGCAGCCGAAGTAAGTAAATACATGCAAATCATTTATTAGCTGATCTACTAAGTAATCCATTAATGCGTTTTTAATGTGTGAACATAATTATCATTGGATCCTTGGATAAACCACATATCATGAAAACTGCTGCAAAATGTGTCATTAATAGTAGTATAGTACAATATATCTGGTCGTAAAAATTATATATAATATTCAATAATTAAAAAATTCATTTCAAATCAATGAAATTTCATTATTTTTGCAGGACTATTGTCGATCAAAGAATGCGTATCTGGTGAAAATAGAAACTGAAAAGGAAAATGCTTTCCTAACGAGAAACATGCAAGGTAGTATTTCTATAAAAACTTGCTAAGCGGTAACACGTATCTATATTTAAAGAATAATTAAAAGCAGTATCGCAACGGAACCATTTGCGAAGATTTACGACATAAAATACTAGTAATGGCGAGCTTTTTTATATATAATTTTGTTCACATTAAAACAAAATTGCAAATCAGTATTTTATCAATTCTGTCGTAGATCTAATAATTAAAAGCTTCACTTATTTTTATAAAACATGTTTTTAAAATGTTTAAAAAAGTAACTAACTTAGGCTACTTTCAAAGGCTTTTTATTTCAATCAAGTTTTAATTTCCATTGATATCAGATTTATTTAATGTGATTTTAATCCGATGTTTATTTCGTGTATTGTAGCTAATAGACACATCTGGATAGGTTTATACGAAAAGGAAAAGGGAACATGGGTCTGGACATCTGACAATACTTCACTTTCAAACAGCAATTATATTAACTGGAATAAAGACGAGCCTAATGATAGTAAACCTAACGGCGAAGACTGTGGGTCGTTTTTCGAGGATTCCTCTGGATATTGGAACGACCTTCCATGTTATGAGATTGTTCATTACATCTGTGAAGGGCCTCAACAAAAGGGTAGGCATGTTATGATATAACATGAAGAGAGAACACGGGTTTTTCCTGATATGAAGGATGTAGATGATATAAACTTATCTTTGAATTAATGTCTTTATTAGCAATATACGTCTATCATTATCTATTTAATAATTTAGTGTTTTATTTTTGGCACGTCACAAATGTTGTGATATTTCCCTCTGTATAGAACAAAGTCTTAGTTTTCTCTTTCATAGCGATCATGTATATGACGCTGTAGCTTTACCAAGTGTAGAATCAACTTTCTGCTTTATAATTGAGAGTCATGAAAACCGTCATAAACATTTACCCTTAGTTTGTGAACTACATGTTGCACTATAAAGTAAAGGTTATTGTCTTCATAGACTGCCAAAGATATTAACCGTGACTTGTGTATCATTATGAGATGACCCGGTAGTTAAAGTTAAATAGCCCTTTCTGAATTTTGCATGAATCATAATGATTATGGTCTTGTTTTGAACTAAGTGTAAAGAAGATTTGTTTTACTTTTTCTCTGTACACAAAAATTGATGAAAAAGATTTGACTAGTTGGACTATTTGATATATCACACAGTAATTCTAATCAACATCTGTTATACACGCAGTAGACTTGAAAAACATTTTTTATCTGAATGCTACAAAATTAAGCATAGGCACAATAAAATTATAAGTAATTTTATGTAAAAAATAAGTAAT
Organism: Saxidomus purpurata; assembly: GCA_022818135.1. NCBI lineage: Eukaryota > Metazoa > Mollusca > Bivalvia > Venerida > Veneridae > Saxidomus > Saxidomus purpurata. The sequence goes on along the minus strand of JAFMSR010000006.1, from coordinate 10,210,581 downwards.
TGTGTGTCTTATATGAAACGCATATTTTAAACAACAGAAAACTGTCTCAGGCAGTGCTAAATATTGACATTAGGTAATATTGATATTCTTTTTAATTCTTTCGGAAGTATTCCCGATATTCGAAAACAGCGAATACTTATACGCCACGAAATCTATATTTATTGAATAATTTCATTGAAACAGTTGGTCTAAATAAAATAAACTGGTGATGTTAATGCAAACTAAAAAGATCGCGGATGATCTATTATTTTCCAAACATGGTTTTAGGAGCTATTTCAACTTCAGATAGTGGTGAAAATATTTCAACCTCCCGATATAAATTTTTTTTTAACAAATATGAGAGTAAATAGTACGATTTCCTCTATATAAGCACCTTTGTAAACTAAAATTATAATTTTCACAGGGGTGGGTGCGTGTTCACCTATGCATGGCCTAAACCTTAAAATGCTGTAAAAATGAAACTATTCATTGTTTTTCTAGAGTTAATATATGCAATTTATGACAAAAACTATTTTGGTTCGATTAAAATGCAAAAACGGTTTCAAAACTGTCAGGGAAAATGAAGCATTTTCTAATAAAATCGCAATTTCAGTGAAAACCACTATTTCAAGGACATGTTTTGTCAAAAATAACATTTTAAACATGCGAGAACCAAAAAAATATTTTGTGTGTATTTTAGTATTTAATAATCACAAAACCTCACAAAATATCATTTTGGTTGTCGCATGTCAATCACAGTTAAACAATTTCACTGCTCTTTCTTAATGACAGCGATCGATGGTTTCATTACCTTCTCCCCCCCCCCCAAAAAAAAAAAGTTTTTTGGCCGATAAAGGGATAAAACGCACCTAGCCATTAAAGAGCCTGCGCGGATCGGTACAGTAACTCTGTATATAATAAGCCTCTATGAATCCTTGAAAGGAAATGAGATGAGGAGAGATGCTTTAAAATTTAATGAAGAATTTAATACCTGTAAAACATAATTATTTTATCGTGAAGTATTTACACTAATGTTTTACACGTACTGCTTTTAATGACTTATTTCGACAGAAAAGTTTTTGATAGGAAACACTTTGGAGAGTTTGAACATTTATTTTCTTAACAGGGAGTCGCTGAAAGATTCAATGGTAACTTTCGCAGCTAAAGGAATGATAATAAAAAGAACTATATATCAGCTTCAAATACCTTATCTCCTGTATTTTACTTTGTGTTACACGAAAACTAAGCAAGTAAGAGCTAAGCTGCATGCGGCACCGTGTTTAACTATATCGTCTATCATTTGTAATACTTATTTTTTTATAAACGTACTAAATTCGAAATTGCAATGTTACTGTTAATATCAAGACCATTTAATTGATGTTAATATAGTTATAATGACGATAAAATACTATAAGTTCATATAGCTTATTAATATAATACATAAACTACGCATATACACATTCCTCTCCCCCTTTACTGTAAATTCTATGGGCATAACTTTGTACAGAAATGGTATTTAATGATGATTAAGCGCAATTCCCATATAATTATGTAATTTTTCACATTTTATTCTTAGTTCGACCTTTTGATCGTTTGTTCGTTCGTTCCTTTTAACCTTTCTTCAAATATTTTAAACGCTGGAAGTCCGTATTATGTGAGTGCGCTGATAGTCCGTCCATTCGTCTGCCCCCTGTAACACAAAAAATTGGATGTGGCTATGGGGATTGTAGGTAACAGAAAGTAATCTTTGATGTCATTTATTCTGATTAAGTGAATGTGGCGTTTAAGGTTAATGTGGCTGAATCAATACAGAGAAAAAAAGAGGAGTTATAAGAAAGTCCGTTTATCTCTCAGTAAGTAATGAAATATTTGTCCAAGGACTCAGGAGAGTTTTGCTAGTCGTATCGATCATGGTCAGTAGATGCTCCTTATTGATATCGGAGGGGCTGGTCAAAGGCTTAGGTCACAGGAGATCTATTGAAGAACACTTGTTTCAATTTACTCTTAAATGTTTACATTTCAGATATTCAGTACAGAATAAGAATAAAAGCAGCACAACATCACCCGAATCAGGGGTACGTTGTTCTTAAAGGCAACTGGAACAAGGAAGTTAGAATGCAGCTCAATAACACAGTGTCCAAATATGACGGATTGAGAGTTGGCGAAGTAACCTCAAACAATATCGGAACTGTATGATATTAAACTGATCTTATCACTTAATTATTATAGACTGTGTCATTAATTTGTTCAAATCAGAAATGTTTTGTATTTTTCATCGATTTATAACAGTGGTATGTAGACCTAATGACTTCTAGCATACCCGATACAAAGAGAATATTACAAACTTAAACTTCAAGTCTGTCATTTCTTCGGTATGTTTACTTTTAAATTTGTAATAAGCGAAAATCATCCAGAAGGTCATTTACTGCAGGGGTTGGAAAGGCACTCGATGAAAAGTTTTCAGAAAATGTCCTGAGAAGTGCGCCTGTCGTCACGACGTAACGGCAGTGTATATATGACGGCAAACACTATAACAGATCATAAACGTTAATATTGATATAAACAACAGACACAAGGGTAAATAAAAAATGGAATCCTTTAAATTACAGAGGTTAGTGAAAGAGAACGGTCGAAACGATTATAACATAAAAACAAAAATAATATCAAACAGGGAATGCCATGTACCAAAAACGCAGCCTCCCCAAAACGAGCCCCACAGCACCCAGAAGCACACACACACACACACACACACACACACACACACACACACACACACACACACACACACACACACACACACACACACACACACACACACACACACACACACACACACACACACACACACACACACACACACACACACACACACACACACACAAACACACACCACAACACACACACACACACACACACACACACACACACACACACACACACACACACACACACACACACACACACACACACACACACACACACACACACACACACACACACACACACACACACACACACACACACACACTAGCATACAAAGCAAACACACGAGGACAAAACGAACAATTAAAGGAACACAGTGGGGCACCGCCTTGGAACGGTCAGTGGCAAAAACACCACTGGGGAGCTTAAACCGGTTTATGGTGCGCACCCAACCTCACTCTTACCCCCCACCATGTTCCAAAGTCACAGGACAGTGTAAATAAAAGTAATCCCTGCTAGGTGAATCTCTTACACACGCAATGGAAACAAAAGGCATGGTATGTAAAACACAAAAATGCTCGTGTATAAATATATAAAAAGCAAACCTTGAGAACCAAAAAACGTATGTACTCAATGCCTTTGCAGAAGGCAGAGCACCAAGAGGAACACCCTTAAGGGCCCGACGAAACAGGCCAGAGGACAGAAATCAAAACAGTTTCGTCCCAGTGGGATTTAAAAACTGCCCATCACAGAGTCCTCCCCCTCTTCCGTCAGACACAATCAAAGAGGGAAGCATAGCGTCCAACTGTAAACGGGTTGAACACCAAACATGCGGTGTGTCTCAAAACAGTTGGGTCGTAACCTCTTTTAACAAAACGTTTTATAATTTTAGCAAATACAGTTGGAAAATTGCCATGACCCAAAATCTTACGAAGTTTGTAAACCACATCCCCATAAAAATCGGGTTTTGAAATACCTTCTCGCAGAAGAGTCTTTAGATTACTATTGAATTTCAAAACCAAATCAGAATTACGATAGTAAAATTTAGCAAAATATTTACGCAATTTGTAATAACGGTAGCCCTGTTGAAGAAGTTTATTTGTAATATATTGATTACGTTCATTGAAATCCTCAACATGGCTACACGCTCTGGCAAACCGAATTAACTGAGAAATGTATACCCCATAAGATGTAGTATGAGGTACATCCCCATCCAAATGGGGGAAATTTACAATACTAAAATTAAAATCATCCCTCTTGTCATAAATTTTGGTATGTATAACATTGTTACAAATAGAGAGATGTAAATCTAAAAATGAAGCACCAGTATCCAAATTGTTAGTTTTAATTAACTGGAGTTCCCGGAGATAAATAGTGTCCACCAATTGACCAAAAAACGGGTTATCCATATTAAGGATATCATCCAGATAGCGTGATGTATTATTAAAAGCAGTGATAATGTCTGCCTGCGTATCTGGAGAAAGACTCAACATAAAGTCTCTTTCATAACAATATAAAAACAAATCTGTGACAAGGGGTGCACAATTTGTTCCCATGGGAATACCGATTACTTGTCTGAAAACTGCATTCCCAAACCTTATATAAATGTTGTTCAATAAAAAGGAAATGGCTTTACAAACTTCGTCACAGGTCCACATAGTATAATGTTTAACAATACAGCTAGTAAAAAAAGCTTTATCGAAATTGCAGGCGAGAAATGTAGCATTCTCCCTAGCAAAAGTCTTTTGAATTAGGGCAGTTAGCTTGTCATTTATCAAATTATGTGGTAAAGTGGTATACAGAGTAGAAAAATCGTATGTACTGACTGAAGTTACTTTGTAATTATTAACTTTAAACTTATCCAGGATTTCGCCAGAATTTTTGATCGACCAAAATAAATGTTTACCAGAGTTTTCGTATACTTTATCACAATATCTTTTTACGTGGGTTTTTATAGCAGTTAGGCAAGATGTTAATAGTTTTGAAATATTTGTAGTGGCACAAGAGCTTGAATTAGCGATGAAACGAGCTTTATATGGTTGTTTACTATGTAATTTAGGAATCCAGTACATAGTAGGAAGTTTAATATGTTGATCATCTATACGAACTTTCAAATTAGAAAACCTATAATTTATGTCGTCATATCCTTAAAATACAGATACTTACAACAGAAAGCCAATATTATCAGATTTTTTGTTTCATTTGAAGGTGACAAACATTCAGTATGAGCCAGATGCTGCGCTATACCACACAAAATATCCGGAATTTGTGTCAATCTATAAATCCGACAACGATGGATTCTATATCAAAAGATTTGATAAAAACACTAATGTAGAAGATCAAACACGTGAGTCATCGATATACACCCAATAATATATATTATCTTTGCAGAACTAATCTTTGTGGCAGTATCGGTTATCTTGACCCCAATGACATATTGGGGCGAAATTGAGTTATTGCCATTTCTGGACACAGGGGAGTGTGTATTTAAGTAATTACCCAAATAGTCTGAAAAAGACCAACGTTGCCTGATAAATATTAAACAATTGTTTTCAACCACCTTCCGAACTGTTAAACTACATTGTATTTTAAATATGATGTAATAAAAAGGCATATCAGTGCATGTGATATCTTTTCAGAAAATCCCTGTGTACGACATTTCGGAAAAGCTTTGAAACTGATTATTTCCGACACGACAGGTTTGGAGACAGTGCTTTTTAAGGAGGTGAAGGACGAAACAGACTGTAAACTTAGATGTATTGAATCGGACACATTTGATTGCCGGTTGGCGTACTACAGCACATCGTACCGGGCTTGCCATATTATCAAACAGGAGAGTATTAAGGACCACTTCAGCACAACGGACAGAGAAGATGTATTTGTATTCGAAAGGGCAGATAATTGTTGAATAATAGACTTGATTTGCAAAACTTAGTTTACTTAGTTAACTTAGATTTTCTATTGCTATAAGTTATCTGTCAAAGGCTTTCTCTCCGTTACTTAAAGCACAATAAACAATGTATTCTTTATTGGCTTCTGTTATATGAAATAAAAGTTGGTCCCTTAGTATTCAGTGCGTTTTACCTACTGACTATCGCTGCCTCATTGTGTAGATATGCATATATGAAATTAGCAAAGCAAAATGAGCAGGCTTATTGGCTGTCTCTGGTAAGCTGCACCAGATTGTTATTTGTGCCGGCGAATCATTTAACTAATCAAAGAGGTGAAAACACATGTCAGCCTATTTCTACTGTCTTAATTGTTGATTAAAATCTGGTTTCAGTTATCATTTTGCTACGTTTGCCTTTGAATTACGAATGTGATACAGAAGTTCACATATTAAGTTCACAAGCTAATAGATAGCATGCCAAAACACTACATTATTCATAAAACTGAAATATTATAAGGCTGTTTCCAATTGAAATTGATATTTTAAACGGTTTTGCATTTCTTTACTCGTCGTATTTGTTTGTTAGTTCAATAATATTCCAAGAAAAATATATTGGCGTGTAGGTATTCCATTGTTCTCAAAGTCTGTGCAGGTTACAGTACCTGTTCATAGAGATACATATAATTATCAGAAAAATCAAAGACAATTCTACACCATCTGTTTCTTAGCTAGGATAGCTGCTCCGCCTCCCAGATGCCCTCCGAATTCAAAGCTGTAGTATATAAATTAGTTAAATGTTTCACTTAAAAGCTATGTACGTCATGCGAATGACAATCATATTGTATGTCCAACATTTATGAGACATAGGACAATTAAAAAATGCACATCAGTCCTATACATATTACGTGTTCATTTGATTATTATTCCTATTTCATATCCAATAGTTTGCTTTGACACTTTCGTTTCAATCATCAACAAAATGGACATAACATCCATTTGCGTAATACCCCGACCCAGTTTTATTACATGCTCGATAGATAAAAGCAAACTTGGTAAAGGCCTGTGTGTACAAATTATCCGGTAGTGTAAAACATGGTCGGGTGGATTTCTTTAAAGAGATTATAAGCAACATTGTCGGGCTCGTACTCTGGTGTAAGGACTTTAACGGCTTTATCAAGCTTTGCTAGTGACCAGGCGTTGACACTGGTTAATCATAGACGTATCTTTACCTTGTAACAGATAGGGCGATTAATTTTGAAAACCCGTTAGACCTTTTCTCTCGCAATTCTTAGGTGTAGAGTGTTGGCATATTCGTTGCAGGATCAGAATTGGAACTATTTTTGAACAGTTAAAAATATGCAAATTAGACAATCTATTAGATTCCCGTTATTTCAACTCTTGATGTTGAACCTCATTTACCTCATTTTCTCATGATTAATTTTCATCTGAAATTGAAGGTTACCATGTTTAATACATTTTAGCTGCTGTTTTTAGCTTAGTAAAATTACCTGTGTGAATATCATACATTCAAATGGCCACCTCCATGATCCTCCATTTTGGAACTCTTCATACTTCGATGTTAAAATGTTTTTCAACAATGTGTTCCTCTTACATATATAAAGTTCTTCATTTCAAAAAAATTTTCTGACTTGCTTTTTCTCTTTAATGAAAGAAAGCCGATATATTACAAACATAACTAATCTTCACTGAGCGTTAGGATTTTGTTCATGTTCTTAAACGTTTTTGGAATCGTATATCGCAAAATACCCAATCATAATGAAATAGTTAATTGTACGAGATGATATATTGCAATGTAATAATGAAATAGTTAATTATTGTACGAGATGATGTATTGCAATGTAATAATGAAATAGTTAATTATTGTACGAGATGGTGTATTGCAATGTAATAATATAATAGTTAATTGTACGAGATGATGTATTGCAATGTAATAACTTGTTAAACAAAAGCGCCAAGATGGCTCATATCGCTCACTTGTATATCAATTTATCAATTGCCAATAATACAAGTGGTCATGACTTTAACATAACTCATAGAGGTCCATTACATAAGCCTATGCGAAATCAACTGACCCCCTCCCCCCCCCTCCAGGGAAGGGTTAATTTTCAACCGGGGGTCATGATTTGAACAATCTTGGTAAAGGTCCACAAAGCAATGCTCGAGCTAAATATCTAAGTCCTAGGCCATTGTGGTTTTAGAAAAGAAGATTTATTAAGTTTTTCCTATGTAAAGTCAAGAGACCCCCGGGCTGGGTCAGTTTTGACCAAGGGGTCATGATGTGAACAAACCTGGTAAGGTCCACCAGGCAATACTACACACAATATCTCAGATCTAGCCCTTGTGGTTTCAGAGAAGAAGATTTTTAAAGTTTTTCCAATATAAACCTATGTAAAACCAAGTGCCCCCGGGGTCATAATTAGAACAATCTTGGTAGAGGTCCACTAGACAATGCTACATGCCAAAGAGCTAAGTTCTAGTCCTTGTTGTTTCAGTGAAGAAGATTTTTAAAGTTTTTCCTATATTAGCCTTTGTAATACCAAGTGACCCCCGGGCGGGGTCAATTATGATCCGGGGGTCATAATTTGAACAATCTTGGTAAAGGTTCACTAGACAATGCTACATACCACATATCTCAGCTCTATGCCTTGCGGTTTCAGAGAAGAAGATTTTAAAAGTTTTCCTATTTGTTGCTATAGCAACTAGAGTTCTGGATGGAATGGAATTGTTTGAACAATTGTGGTAGAGCAAAATTTCTCGACACTTTCTCACACCAGTTGTCAATAACTTCCTTTCCTATGATATACTTGTACTGTATGTCCTCCGGACGACACCTTTACATAGGACATAAGGTTTGTCACTCTTACATCCAGCACAAAATCCTAATATAACTCAACTCAACTCAAATATACACTGACCCAACATGAACACTTTATTGTAAGAATGTTAAACTTTATCAGTTGGGGAGGAAGTTTATCAAACAAACATTCATCACAGGAGCTTTCAGATTTGAGGTCATAAATTCGTAAGGGAGGTAATTTTAGAATTTGAATCTTTGGAGTCTCAACTCTTGCTTTTGCATTGTGTTTTCATAAAAAATTGTTGAGTCTTCTAGTCTTGACATTAGTTTCTCTCATCTGACAGCAAAAAGAATATTTGGTCTTGACAACCAATTTTGTTTTTGATAAATTGTCTGTTTTCACTATATGAGTTATCTCCCTTTCTTTCATGATAAATGACTTTAACTTTTGGGCCTTTTATCGTCTTTGTTAGTTGTCTTATCTTATAGAGTCAGAGTGGAATGCATTGATTTAATATTGTGTTAAGTATTTTCATTCTGAGTGAGTGTAGATTATTTAGTAACAAAGGCCTCCGGCCGACAATACATGTCAGAGAGCCATGCATCAAGGAATTATGAATAAAACAATTCACTTACAGAAAGAAATCTTATATCGGTAGTATTGAGCTTTTGCACCCAACGAGTGTCCAAGATCGATAAATATTCAGCAGAAGTCATATTGAATCTAATTGTCAAACGGATTCCGATGACAGATTCAGTTTTTCATCAGATTGGAGGTAAAAAGTTAAAGTGCAAAGATGAAGGCACTACCCTCGGTAAAGAATAGAACCCAACAACAGATATCAACCCCTGCAATGTAGAACAAATCCCAAATGTAAAGACATTGAACCGAAAAGAAACCAAAAGAGTTAAAATGTAATGAATAATACATCAGTATGTAGAACAGAGTCCCAACAGCAGAACAAAATACACAAAGGACAAAACCAGCACTAAAACAGATCTTAAAACGTAATAAACAAAGAACAAAACCCAATGAAAAGAACAGAAAAAAGCCCAAAAATAAAACAGAAGAATCTAAAATAATACGTTAATGTTAAGAAGTAACTAATATTTCAACAACAGAACCAAAAGGAACTAAACATTACCCACGATAAAGAACACTATCAATAGTAGACGTAAATTACAGAACCAAAGGTAACGAACATACACAAACGTAAGTAACATAATCCAATAAGCTCTGGGTCTTCCGTAGTCTTGGCAGATATTTTTCAGATATAACTTTATCTTGCAATGCCTTTTCTAAAGAAATGCATCCCATGACATAATTTAAAACAAGTTGACAGGTAAATGAAATTATACCGGGTGATTCAGAATATCCTATTGGTTTGGAACATGTTGGCTAAACTGTCTGTTAATTTGTCTGTTTATTTTGTTATTAAAACTTAACTTAAAGGTACGCTCCCCACATCTAGAAGATTATATTCTCCAAACTTAATAATGTGTTTAACGAAAGTATATTGAATTTCATAAATAAATACAATTTTAAAGAACAACATAATTGATTGTTATAAAAAAAATGTCTCATTTTAACACGAATAATCAGCAAAAAGAGACCTTCTGTAATAAATCGCTATTCACCCAATAATTGTACAACAGCAACTTAATGTCACGCAAAAGATTCCCAATTTACAGTAAAAAATAAGATAAGGTGTCATTCACACCTAATAAAAGATATCACTTTAAACAAATATGTCATGGTCGATTTATTATGATGTATACAAAAATATCAATGGCTTACTGTCCAACATTAACGTTTATGAGACCTGTATTATTGTTTTTGAAATTTGTTCTTATGACAATAATTCCTCTTTTACACTCAACCGGTTTAAAAACGCAAAAATGGCAAAATATTTATCTTAACAGTGTTATCGCGTTTCAAATTTATTCAAATTTCATACACAACAAAAACAATATAAAATTGAATTCTTGTAAAAGTTTCAATAACTCATCGCAAAAAATGACTACAATGAAATAAAAACAATAGCGTCATTCAAATAAAAATGTTCAACAGGGGGAATCTTTGCGTTTCTAAATCGGTTAAGTGTATATTCCTAAATCTTAGTCTTATTTTGTTTACCTTAGATTAAGGATGTGTTGCCTTCATTAAAGGTAGTTGAAAATGTACTCACTTTACCCTGATTGTCCATTTCTTAGCCAGACTATAACGATCAAGTGATATTTTAACGTATATTCTCCTGTCGGCCAACAATTTAACCTTTACAATTAGTACATATCATGATCTGCTATGTTTACTATTCGGTATCTACAGTTTCAATGTACGTCCCTTTAAACAACTAATTGTACTGACCAATTTTGAAGATATGCAACATGCAAAGTGGTCAGTAATGTACACAAAGTCCAATTCAATCGAGTACTGAATGACTTTAAGTTTTATGGGAAGCAAAGATTTCCGATTTATGCAAGGACTCTAAATTATATGTACTGCATTAGTGTCATGAGAAGTATAAATTGTGACTGCATTAAGAGCTGCTAAATGCCTTGTTCGTATAATTTTCTTCCTTATTGTTATTTATTAGATTGTGTAATTATTATAAATTGAAAACAAATTAAGAAAATTGCCATGGAACCAAGTAAATAATTATTTGATAATTAACATTTTCATTGACAATTTCCTGTAACATTTAGATATTGGATGAAGTGTGACGATTATAAGAGATTTGACACTAATAAACTGTACAATGTTACATAATGAACACAAAAAATAAAGCATACAATATACTGGTTCACCCTATACACAAACTAGTGTGAACAAAGTGCGCTCAGGTTGAAGCTTTGTAACAGCATTAATACATTTAAGAATCACTGACATTTTTGGTCTTACTAATTAACTACCTTGCAAGGCCATCATTTTCAAACTTTGAGAAGAGCGTTTAGAACGTTAGGGCAAATGTCACTAATCCGAAGTGTGTAAACAAACTTTTAACGCAAAACCTATGCAGCAATAGATTTTCAAAAAAGAAACGCGTTTAAACTAAATTTAAACTATTATTTGAAGGTCTTTACATTTATCTGTGTAAGTTTATACGCACGACACATTAGAGTCGTTGCTTACAGCTTGAAAAGAAACGTTTAAACGTGGCTTTTGGCAATGTAAGATATTACCTTTATCCGCCCAGTGCAATATACCGTTACGGTTGTTCCGTGAAGCCACATTGACCAGCAATAAGCTTTACGTCGAAGATATTCCAGCCATCGTGACCTGCAGAGAGTTCGCGGGCTTACTTGTTTGTTTCTGATTTCAAACTGGCCGAATGTAGATAGAAATATGTTTCCGATTAGTGGGAGAAATAAAGTTTGATGCATTCAACAGTGAAAATTTGAATTTAAGAGTCGGTTTGGTGAGCAGAAACAGGACATAGTTCTGCCTGATATATCGCAATGATACTAGTTTCTCTATGGAAATGTTTAACATATCAATGTTGATTTTCAGTGAAGTAAATATTACCTTCAACTTAAAGAGATAGTGTCATTATTTGGAACATTTTTCGTGAAGTAAATTTCTAAACTCTTTAGAGACTGTTACATTAAATATGTAGGGCACATTATTATACTGAAATACAACAAACATTTGAAGATTTTTTCCCTTAGACTGGCGTAGTATTAACTATTGTTTCCTTGGCCTTACATTTGTACCTCGGAGAATGTTATTGCGCATGTGTATTAAGTATACATAGAACGCTTATAATAGCATATCCCGTTAAGTAATCATTATTATTCAGTGTGCTGTAGAAGTGGTTTGGTTCGAAAAACATGATGTTATCACATTTTATACTCCCTATTTACATATCCGCTTTTCTTGGAATAGTTTCTCGTAGCGTTGAAGCAGGTAAGCATGCTTATATAGATGTTGTATTGAGGTTGTTTATATAACATTATCAACGCGGAATAATATTATGGTAGGCTAAACTAATTGACACAATTTACTTTTTTGGATTTAGATTGACGCGTTTTTATTCGATTATGGTATTAAAAGTAACGTGTTTTTATTAAATTACTTTAATAAAACGCCGGAAAACAAGGCGATGAATTTCTGAACTATTTTTGACTGATCTTTACTATCCGAAAAAAGTTGTTTTTCCAGCTAAGCTGATGCGATTGTTGGAAATTGCCATACAAATAGTTGTTCTACCGAATAACTAAAAGCAAAGTATTTCTATCTAACGAAATAATTTATCAAAACGGACGTTACTCTTTTATCTCAATGGGTCTTTTAATGACCTCAATACACTTTCAAATCCAAGGAATCAGAAAAGTTACTTTGCACTTTTAATGATATCCTTCCACACCAACAAAGGATACACCAAAATGAATGTAAAACAATTAAAATGATTTTTACTTTCAGATGGTTGCGAAGACAAGTGGGTGCTCGAGAAAAACCGCTGTTACTACTTCAGTGCAGATACCAAATCATGGGATGCAGCCAAAGTAAGTGAATACATGCAACTCATTAAATAACTGATCTAATATGTTTTCCGTTAATGAGTCTTTAATGTATGAACGTGTCATATCATTAAAAGGAGTGTACTTCAAAACACCCCTTCGGTCCAAAAATGACATAGTAGTCAAAATCCCTTCCATGGAATTTACAAGATATTTATAATCCCCTTAATTGATTTTACAAGTGGAAAAGCACATATTGAATGAAAATAAATTTAACTATAGCAAACGATTGAAAATAAGTAAAATTATTGAAATTACACATTTATTAATACTTCTTTCTCATCAAAAATGTAAAATCGATTGAGGGGTAAATGAAAACCTTGTAAAATTTACCGAAGGGATTTTGAGCGCTATGCCATTTTGGACTGAAATAATTTTGACTAAGGATATTTTGAGTGTCTCCCCATTAAATGCGCTGTACAAAAACGGTACTAACAATACAATAAATTTCATTATATTTGCAGGTCTATTGCCAATCCTTGGATGCGAATCTGGTGAAAATAGAGTCTGAACAAGAAAACGCTTTTCTTACGAAAAACATGCAAGGAAGTGTATCTATAAAACTTAAAATTTAATCGGAACCAAGTGTCTATATTTAAGAGAATAATTAAACGCTGTATCGCAGCGGAAACATTAACCACAAAAAATACAAGTAATGGCGGGCTGTTTTTTTATTGAAAATATGTGAATATTTTAATAACTAGTATTAGGTCTACGACAGCATTTATAATTTAATAAAATACTGATTTACAATTTTACACACAAAACAATTGTAATAAATAAAGTAGCCGACTTAGGACACTTACATGTATTAAGGCTCTTTGTTTTAATAAAATCTAATTCCATTGATATGGGATAAACTGAATGTGATTTTAATCCGATGGTTGTGTTGTGTATTGTAGCTAACACAGACTACTGGATAGGTTTATACGAAAAATATGCGATGAACTGGTTCTGGATATACGGCGATACTTCACTTTCAAGCAGTAGTTATATTAACTGGAAAGAAGGCGAGCCTAATGATGATGGCCCCAGTGGCGAAGACTGTGGATCGTTTTTCCGTAGAACCCCTGGATATTGGAACGACCTGTCGTGTTCGAGCATTGTGCATTACATTTGTGAAGGGTCTCAACAAAAAGGTTAGAATGTTTTTCTACATGTATAAATTGAAGACAGAAGACAGATTGGGTTTGTACCGATATGAAAGGAAATTATCAATGAATAAATATCTTTATAAAAAGCTTATTCTTTACATCTAGCAGATTATATCATGCAAACATAAATAATGTGTCTAATGAACGTAAAATCATAAACAAGTACAATTTGAAAGAACAACATATTATCGAAAAAAATGCCTAATTTGAGTACAAGTAATCAAGATAGACCTTCTGTAATGAATCGCTTTCCATCAATTGTACAACAACAGCTTTACTTGTATAGAGAGCCCTTTTAACTATTCCGATTTCGAAATATCTTGGTGCACAATACTTTCAACTTGATTATTCATAATATGCGAAAATATATCCTTTAGTAGATATTGCGATCTAACTGGAATATCACCACCATGCAAATGATGTTAATTACCGTCGTAATGATGAAATAATACTATAAATGC